>NIPQ01091321.1:0-20676 GCA_002806875.1 Lepidotrigona ventralis hoosana | reverse complement strand
TTGTGTGTGTGTGTGTGTGTGTGTGTGTGTAAAATATAAAGATTTTTTTTATATATTTAATATCTTTATAACATACCCATTCTCTAGTTTTACTTAGTGACACTTCTTTATCTTTTCTTTTCCTTCTACTATTATTCTTTTGTTTCTTTTCTGCTCTTAAAAATTTCAATAATGGCATAGTAGAACCACCAAATATTAGTGTTGTAAACAGTACAATAATTAATGTAGTGGTTATAATTACATGCCGTGTTTCATCGCTAAAATCCAAATGTAATGATAAAGCATAAGAAATAGCACCACGTAAACCACTAAACCACATTATAAACATCATTTTCCTAGTAATCTGATGTTCTCGAAAACGATTTACAAGAAAAGCTAAAGGAAAGATATTTGCAGCTCTACCAATCAAACATAGAATTATAGACCATATAATCAGTGCTGGTTCAACCTAGAATTAATAATCAGTATTAATATAAAATATATTATAGAAATTAAATATATGTCTTGTATCATATTATTTTACCCTATGTCTGAAACTAAATAAGGCTAATCCTAGATATGCAAATACACAAGTTTCGGCAATAAATGCTAAGGTTCTCATGGTTTGTTGCATTGTAATTTGAGTAACAGTTGATAAATTGAAATGTGTATAATGTGACATTACAATTCCATTAAATAAAATTGCCATAATACCTGAAATAAAAAATTTATTATATTTGAGTATTATTTATTTCACTATACTAAAAATATTAAATTTTAAACTAAAAATTTATGTACATACCAGATAGTTGTATACCTTCTGCCAAAACATAAGGTGCATAAGTAAATACCAACATAAGTCCAAATTCAAGAGAAGGATTTTTTCTGAGATCCACATGTTTAAGTAATAATGCACTTATGAGAGCAAAAACAACTCCAATACCAGCAGAGGCAAAAAACATAAGACAAAATCTATTTAAACCAAGTATAATGGCCTCACTGGTAGTTGTTGCATTATTAGATTCCAATACAGATGTAGTTAATACGATTGAAATGGCATCATTTAAAATAGATTCACCAAAAACTAACATGTTTAATACTGGATCAACTTCCAAGGCATGAAATATAGCTACGGTAGCAACGGGGTCAACTGCCGATATCAATGATCCAAATGCAAAACTTTCAACAAAACTAAGTTTATATGCTACCTGCGCTAATCCTAACAAATAAATTCCAGCTCCAATAACAAATGCAGATATTGCTGTTCCAAATATAGCAAATACTAAAATACTGCCAATATTCTGAAAAAAATTTCCTTTGTGCAAATTATATCCTGATTCAAATATAATAGGTGGAAGGAGTACAAGAAAAAATGCAGTCGGAGAAAATGCTTCTTCTTTTCTCCAATTAGCAATGTTTTGATTCGACATAAGATTTATAATCATACCGATAGCTCCTCCCAAGAAAACAATTACCACTGACTCTGGTAGATATTGAAAATTTGTTTGTAGCATAAGATGTATAAGTAAAATGCCTAAAGCTAAAACGCAAAGGACAAAAAATATGGACATAGAACTGTTATGTTCTTCTTCTGCGGATCCCTTATCTGGTAATACTGGTTCTGCTGGTACAACTGTTGTAGTACTTGTATTGGTTGTGTTGCTAATGTCTGGACTTTGTGAAGAAATTGTGAAATCTGACATGTTGTTTCCAATTTTATCGTTAACAGTGCTTGTAGATACTGTTGTGTTAACCTTCTCTGTTGTTTGATGTGTTGTATCATGTTCTGGTCGAATTGAGGTTGTAGATACATTTTGAGACGTATTTATTATACTTGCAGCACTAGTATTCAATTTTAAATTATTGTTGTCAGAGCTTTCGAATGTATGCAATTCTATTAATACATTAGAATTCGTTGGCGTGGAATCTTTTGATACATTATTTTTATTATCTAATGCGAGGTTAGAAACTTCTTGCGCATTTGACACTACAGTCCACACATCAAAACCGAGAATTATAATATAAATTACAAAACTTTTACACAAAAGTTTATTACAAATTGAAAGAAATCTCATTTTAAAAATATTTTCGATGCTTAAATATACACTTCTTCATTTACGTTTAACATTGCAACGACAGCTGATTCAGATTATTTCAATATCTCGTGATGAACTTACGTCATATACGGAACACGTGTTCAATAGAAAAATTAATATTGAAAAGATATATATTAATAAAAAATGTTTCATACAAATATATAATTTTATAATGTTGTTTCCCATAAATTAATAAAAAAATGTAATAAAATATATAAAAAATGTAAGAAAATGGATAAAATCTTATAAAGTTAAAGTATACAATAAAACATGAAGATTGAAAAATTGCAATCCTTTCAAAACTGAATGTTTTTTTATTTTTGTTTATCGTGAAGTCTCCCTTTATTAACTGTTAATATTAAAAACACTTCTTCTATTTAATATTATAAATTAAAATCAATATCAGTTCAATTAATTTATGAATATAAAAAGTATAAGTATTATATCATACAAATAACATTTGTAACACAAAAATTAAAGAAATTAAACGAATTGGCTTTTTCTTAAGAAAAACACAATGTAGAAACTATTGTATTATTATGTTTATTTGTTATTTTTTTTTATAAAAATTGATTCATTTTCATAACAACTTGGTAATCCACAGCGACCAATTTCTGCTGAATGTATTGCATCTTCGCCTAATCTTTGTTCAACTCCTTTCCACGACCTATTGTGTAAAAATTCTGCTCCTGCTTTTCCAATTGCAACAACGCCTAAATCATTTAAAATAAATATATGAATAAAATATATTTTATCTTTATTTGTCGATATTTTTTAGAATTATGTAAATACCTGATGAATTATTAATTACTAAAGCATTCATTTTATCTGCGCATGGAATACTTTCATCACAATTTCTAAGTTTACCAGTAATTAAAGAAACATCTAAATCTGTTGATGTCTTAAAATCAATATAATTCATTCCTCCAGGAAGGATTTGTCTAAAATCCATACAATAGTATGTACAATACTGTCTTAAACTATTAAATGCCAATTCTACTTCATAAGGCATTAGTAGTGGTTTTAGAAATTCTCTAGAATCAAATATTTCATTTTCAGAACATGTTATTACAATAAAGGCATCAATCTGGAAAGATATTTTATTATTAAAATTATTAACAATATCAGAAATGTATCAAATATTGTAAACAATGTCATTCAATGTACTTTACCTCAGGAAAATTAGCAAGTTTTGCTGGATTTATTTTGCCAACACTTAGAATATAAGATTTTTTCTTTTTTTCTTTTAAAATATTCTTAAGCATTGTTATTATTGTAAGATAATCTTTAATGCCTAGAGTAGCTATGACTATACCGACAACTCTAGCATCTTTTAATTTCTCAACTAAAAACCTTCTTCTTTTCAACCATGGTGTATTGAAAATTTCATATTCGACAACATTATTATTTTCAAAATAATACCATTTTCTTGTAGGAATTGTCATTGCTAATGTAGTAAATGTCTTTCCATCATTTCCTAAGAAGAATGCTATATAATTTTCTATTTTATATTTTTTATCTAATTTAAAACACCTGCCCAAGATTATTGTAGATGAATCATCTATAACATCTGTAAATTCTACATTAGAGGTACAATTTAATGAAGTGAAGATTAGATTGTCATAAATAGGGCTTAATATTTTATATATATTTTCTGAAAGAATAGAAATACATTTGTAAGAACATTCGAGTATATTTGAATGTATTAAATTAACTATTCTTTACATTTAAAAGACTTACCAATTTTATGTGCATAAGCAATATCATAAAAAAATAAAATTCTTTCAGATTGATCCACAAAATACAATTTAAATTTATTTATAACTTCTGTTATATCAATTTCTTGTTTGGGTAATACATGAAATACAGGTAAACGTGAAGTAGGATTTAAACAAGCATGACCAAAATGTATTATACTATCTGCATTAATATGCTGAGCAGCTATTTCATCAACACAACAACTACCATATGAAGTGTCTCCCAAAATATATACTTTCTTATTAATACGATTCTCTAAATGTAATGCAATTTCTACTGAATTTGGTAAAAGGTTGTCAGGAAATTGTAGGCAAACCTAAAAATATATAACAAATGTCAGATTGATATTTCTACTATAAATTTACGATTATTATTAAATTTTTAAATTACTTTTAAATATAAATCTATTGATGAAATATTAATGTATATGTCAAAATAATGGCAGATACAGCTAACCTCAAAATTCTATTTATTGGAGATATAGAGTAAAATTAAATATTGAATCTCTTGTTAAAATTTAATCATACACTGTTAATTAATAACACAACTATCACGTAAATAAAATATACTCAAACCTTATTTAAATTACGTTCATCAATCCATTTACTACATTTTTCCACGTAAAAATCATCCTTGCTAATATCGTTCATTTTGTCTTCCATATTTTTTTAGTTATTTCTGCAATCACGTTATTTTATACACCAACAACACATTGAATTGTATATAATAAAAATTGTTTACAAACTAATACATTTACATATACCATAAATTCCTCAATATGTTATATAAACATGCAATTATTACATATATATACATATATATATATATATATATAACATTTGCATTAGTAGAGTCACGTATATTACACGCCATACATATATATCGTTGAAAAATCTATATAAACTATAGTCACCTATATATGCTGCTTATTTAGAGTGTAATGAATAAAAATAATTATAAATTTGAAATTCTTTATAATTTTCATTTTTAATTTTATGCCAAATTTCTTAATTATTCCAACATTCTATTTATTAAAAACATACATTTTTGATATTTCATTTTGATATTAATTTTACAATATGCATTTTTAATTTAACTTACCTTTCAAATATTATTCATAATATTATTCAAGTTCATTAATATTGCATTAAGTTTTATAATATAATTAAATTTCATATTTTCATATATATATATATATAATTAATGTTAATTCACTTCTATTAATTGAACGATTTGATATGATTACATATTTTGAAGTATCTATTAAAATAATGTCAAAATAATTTTTATAACATCTACATTGAAGTTAAACATTGAAGTTAATGTGTCAATAACTAAAAAAATCCAGGTGTGCATTATAATTTAATTTGAATTTTATAATCTTTGGTATGTAGACACACACAAAAAACATGCAATTTAATATAAATTAAATATCATATAAAGCATACTTATAAGCATCTGTTAAAAAATGCTTTAATTGTACTAATATTAAAAAATAGAATAATCTAAGAAAATTATATAATTTAAAGAAATAATCAGACTAATAATATTTGATTATATTACATATATGCACAACTATATCAGAAATACAATAAACAATTGTACAAAACATTTAACAACATTATGTGCCTCTATTAAAATACTATATATACCTGACAGCATAATGAAGTTGACTGAACATTATCTTATAAGGCACCTAAACTTGCGGTTTCAAATTCATCAGTATTTCCACAATATTAGGAGAGGAATTGTTCAGACCAAGATATTCATGATATTTAAACTCATATAATTAATAATGCTAATTGCATTTTATCGTATTAACCACTTGACTTCACTCTCATCAGGCATCTCACATTACGTAGAATTTTAGGTATTGGAAATCAAATTTTCAGCTGTAAAACTCAAATTTTAATTATAGACAAGGATAAAAATATTTTCATACACGTATTCGTGAAATATCGGCAATTTATTAGGATCAAAAGAACTTTAGCATATCCAAATTTTAAAATCTTTGAAGAATTCATTAAGTCACGATTGCCGTAGAGAGTGTAATTGAATATTATGTACAAATGATTATTTCTTATTGTAATACATTACATAGTTTTGCTTGATTCTCTGTATATATGTCAGTCTTGGATTGCTTTTGCCAAAAACATTTCATTGTCTCTGTGTATAGAGAGCTATCATGAATTTTTGTGGGAAAAGGATGTAAAAATACAATCATGTAACTAAATTTTTATTGCAAAAGCACTGCTAGCGATGATCAGTTATTTTTTTAATGTACAATGTTCAGAAGATGATTAAATCAGATTATAATCTTGTATGTATATAACATACTGATTAAGAAATCTGCATTATTTAATATGTTAGCATTGATTGAATAAAAATTACAAGTCAGGTGTACATATAAGATATATTAGTTGTCAACTATGTAAAAAATAAAAAGGCACATATAGAAAGATTTGCTTTCTAAATCTTATTCACCGGTTATCTACTATTTATTTAAAATGTCACCAACATGTAATTACCCTTTTTCCACACATATGCTCTCTACACATGTACTCATTTTCTCAGATCTATTGTGATTTCATGTGATGACAAAAAACTTGTAAAATACTATATCTACTTAAAAAATGTCTGTCAGTTTGATTTTGCATTGTAACATTTAAGACTGCATATATATTAAATAGAAATAAATTCAAATTATTATAGAAGTTTTTATGTTCCCTTTTCACCTTATATATCATTTGCCTTTTGTTTTCATTGTCTTCCATTTCAGTCTCTTAAACCAATACTTTCTCTTTATACCATACATTCCTCAACTCAGATGATTGTATCTTTGACAATAATAATTGTAATAATAATAATAATATAATGATAATAATAATAATAATATAATAATAATAATAATAATAATGATAATAATGATAATGATAATAATATTAATGATAATTATAATGATAATAATAATCATAATAATAATACAATAATAATTCTGAGAATAAATCTCAATAACAATAATACAAATAATAGCAATGCTAATAATACAATAATAATAATAATAATAATAATAGTAATAATAATAATAATAATAATAATAATAATAATAATAATAGTAGCAGTAGTAGTAGTAATAGTAGTACTAGTAGTAGTAGTAGTGGTAGTAGCAGTAATAGTAGTAGTAATAGTAATAGTAATAGTACTAGTAGTAGTAATAATAATAACAATAGTAATGATAATGTTAATAATAATAATAATAATAATATTAATAATAATAATAAAAATAATAATAATAATAATAATAATACATGTTAAAAATGTATATACAATTCACCGACCCAGTTTTAAGTATCTTAAGATTTTTCTACAAGTACTACAGATAAAGTGGAATAAATTGTTTTAAATAATTACTTTTTACAAAATTACATTACAAAGTGGCAGATTGAAAAATCTGAGCGAATTATCTATTTATTTTACTACCTATCTATCCATCTATTTGCCTATCTATCCACATGTACAGCTGCTAGATAAACGCGATGGCTTTATTACAGCTAGACTACTGGAAAGTATACTTGTTTTTATATTATGCATAGTTATTGCCATTGCAGAAAAAATTTTCAATAAATTTTGGAGAAATATATAAAATTGCATAATCCAGATAGTCGTTTTAATTTATGTATAAATGAAATTAAAATTGTAGGATTTATACAAATAATTTAGCAACAATTTGTAGGCTTTCAAATATGCATTACCAAAGATAATGTCGCATTCTTAATATCAAACATAGTTTTTAGATTATTCACATAACCACAAAAGAATCACCAAAAAAATGTATAGTACTTTAAAAATTTTTTAAACGAACAATTAGCATGATGTTCACCATTAACTTCACTTGTTTAATATACTTTATTAAAGGAGGGTCACGAGCCTAAAATGCTACGGACTGCTTGGTCAAGCACTGTGTCCTTTGATTCACTGGATTGTGATGCACTATTACCATTGCCAGGTAATGTATTTGTAGGACGTTTTTTAAGATTAAGAATGCTATCAATGGCAGATTGTACCTGCGCTGTAATATCATCATGTTCATTACCATTTCCACTTTCGGTTGTTACTTGAAGAGAGCCTGGACATTGAGTTTGAGAATGTAAGGCCAGTCCATCTAAGCTGTCTGTATCTTCTAACAAATCTCGCTCGAGATCAGTAGCACTACTCCAACGCTTCTCAAAAACTGGAGTAGTATCTTGTTCGCAATTGTCTTTTATAACTGTACTTTGAACTCCAGAAATATTCGCATTTGATACAGTAAGACGACATTCACCATTTGCTCGTGTTCTTTCAGTTTTAGATGACCTTGTAACAGCCACAGCACATGCACTATTACTACCACTATTATTAATATTTTTACATTTAAATGAGTCTGTGGTAGATGGATATACACCAAGTTCTTTTTGTATCTCCACCCACTCATCATAATCACCACTAGTACAATTTGCTGATTTAATCACTGGTTTGCATTCCATTTCGTCACTTAGAAAGTCATCTTCTAATTCACGTTTTACAGACACGTTAGTTAATGATGGTGATGATAATTTGTCTTCTTCTGTAAGACCAGGTTCAACCTTTGGCACCAATGGCTTCTCTTCCTTTTTGAACTCTTCTATAAAAAAGAAATAAAAGAAAAAGATTATTATAATACATAATGTAGGAAAAAATATCTATATATTAACATATTGACTTTACCATTAACTTTAGCCTCTTGTTCTCGTAACCTATTTAATATACTTTGTTCTTCAGCAACAAAAGTTCTGTCAATCATCATCAATTCCGATGTCCTCACTTCTCGCTGTAAGTTTTTTAATTAAGTGATTATCATAATTTTAACTATTAGATTAGATTAAATATTTTTACATACCATGCTCTCCATCAAAAGAAGATACGTATATTTGTTCATCATGGAATTGAATTTTGATAGAAGATGTTTGGCCGTTTCTTCAAACATCTCATCAGCTTTTGCCAAATCTTTAGAACTAAGTACCTGCTCATTTAAACAATGATATCGCACAAGACGTTTACAAGCATCACGCTTGCTCAAAAATGGCGTGTTTACGTCTGGATTTATCGCACCGTTTTGATCAATTTTTAATTGCTGCTCTAATCTGTAAGTATAAAAAGTAAAAATATATCCATAAACATAAGATTAATAATTTAAGAATACATATTATCATATTAATAAGAAGTTATACTTACAAGTCACTACGATTAATCTGTCTGCAAATTGGACTGGATGCTGGTCTTTTTACACCTTGTCTAGGACTTACTAAAGGACTTGAATTACTATTGGGACTGACAGTTTGCTTGTTGGAATTACCATTAGTGTTTACAGGACTTTGAATTCTTTGTGATCCTTTGCCAATCATTCTAGGTGAGGCTACCTGTCCTGCAGGTGAACCACTTTGAACTTGTATTTGAATAGGTGAAGGAAGTTCTTGTTTAACAGGACTTGATATTTGCAAANGGGGGAGGATTCCGATCGGGTAGGAAGCAACGTATGGTACACCTTTCCACTCGAAATCCCCTCGTTCGAGCTTCCACGGACGTGGAGTCGTCGACTCGCTCTCCTCGTCTGGCTCTGGTTCTCCTGAGGGAGCTACGACGGGCCAACGATGGATCAACGGCGTCGGAAATCGAAGAAGCTAGGCAACTCAGATCCGATCAAGAACAATAGCAGACACCGGCGATGACGTTTTATCGGCATTCTTTGTGACGTCTTCCAACGCTCGCCAACTTCGTTCCTTTTATCGTATTGACTTTATCTTTCGAGAACCGGGGATCGGAAGAGCGAATGGAACTCTGCAGAGACAGATTTACGGAGATCGTTTTTTAACCGTAGTCCCCCCCTCGTTGCTTCCGTCCCCTTTGGGAAACGTATTTCGTTTGAGAAGCAGATCTTGCGTTGCCTTTCGAAGACAACAAACGGAGACTTCTCGAATCTCCTCTTTACACACACACACACACACACACACACACGCGCGCGCGCGCGCATACGTTCTCCGCACACGTGATTGAATTTGGAAGATGATCTTTTGCAGGGAAATTGCGTTGATTTCTCCCAAGTAGATTTTACTACATCATTTCCACTATTTTGTCGAAATTTTTTCCTCTCGCGCGAAATTACAATTTTCATCAGCTTCGACAGCTTCGTATTAATTTACGTTTACAACGACGAGTTATTAACTGTAGTTGGCTGGCTGTTGTTCCGCACGATCGAACGTCGATCTGGGCTACGAGTTAATTATTTATCGGCACGCTCGTCCGGGGAAGAGGGTGAGCGAAAGCGAGTAGAAGCTTCTACGTTTAACTTGTTGCGCCGACGGCGGATTTATCGACCGATGCCGATGAATNGAAAAAAAAAAAAAAAAAAAAAAGAACCGATAAACGAAGTTCGCTCAAGCCGAAAATTATCGAAATTGTATTTATAAATTGCTGCTCTTCTTTCTTTTCTCACTTTTTCTTTTTCCTTCGTTATTTGCTTTCTCGGACCAAACGTATCACATCGTGCGATAATAATGTTACTTTCTCGAGTGCGTTAATATTAGAATTTTGCAATATTGAAATTCTGACAATGTCACGATATTTCTGGCTCAGTTGCCATTTTAAAATCCAGCAATAAAAAGAAAACAAAATCAACTCCAAAATGTTCAAACCTATGTTTGATCAACTATATTGTAATTATTTCTATCAATTGCTAAATGTAATCATAGTAATCGTAATCATTAGTCAATTAATCATTGCTAAAATAAATCAGTGATCTTCATTGACATTTGCAATCATTAATCATAATTTTCGAATCATTGCCAGTGATTAATTTATATTCTATCACGATCTGTAATTTCTTCACGTTGCTATAACACATTCAGACATGTTCAATAGTATTATTATAACAGTATTTATAATCTGTAATAATTAAACAGAATCTGTAATAATTAAAGTTAAAAGTCTGATATATATATATATTTCTGGTACTAGAATGAGTGCGTGTCATAATGAAGGAGAATCTCAAAATCCTCTGCAAGTTCGTCATTAAAATCCATTTTCATCAAGTCACAGCAATGATCGTGCCAACAACGACTCAAGAATTATATAAATGATTCAGTTATGGTACGAAAAATTTTTTAAATATCTTTAAATATCTGGAACTATAGTGTTGTTGATAGAAATACAAAGGTGTAATCATTAATCGTCATTAAGCTTATCTTTGATTTTGATTAATCCGCGATTATAGTAAATATATGGTCTCTGCAAAATGTATACAATGTTGCTAATAAAATTACCGGTACCATCATAATCAAAAATACAATCATTTTACGGTCGACGATTATTAAATAATAATAATAACCTTCGATTATAACGATTTCGATCACTTCCTTCATTCATTAATCAGCGATTACTGATTGATCGCAATCGTTAATCAGATTAGATCCAAGCTTTGCCCAACTCTGTCCACAACGGAATGAAAAGAATCGTCAAGAAAGGCAAGATTGCCATGCAATCGTCACCTTAACCTAAAAAAAAAAAAACCTAAAGATCCGTCGTTAGAAACCAAACACTCGTTCGCCGAAGACACCTACACTGTTTATACCTACTCCTCCTATTGGTCGCGAGTTCTCCAACGAAGCTTACCGATCGAGCAGCGCCTAAATCGTTTCGATGCTCGCCGCCGAAAGAATCGTTTCGTTATCATCCATATTCAGCGGTGGCGCGATGTCGTCTCGTTCGGAGGAAACGTTCCATGTTCCACGTTCGGAGGAAGGCAGGCCGCGCAATAACGATAAAACTGTCCGGGCCGTTCGGTGGCCGCAAACCGCAAATGCAGACCGGCCGGCCACCCCCGCGACGGCGTACAGAGGGATGGAGGAGGGGGGGGGATAGTTTCCCGTGGAAACAGCCTCAGACAACAACAATTCCGTGGGACGTCGATGTTTACTGCGCGTCGAGTTAACGCAAAGACAAGCAACCCTTCCGCTGCTTTGGACGCGACCGGATCCGAGAGAGAACAGGATCCGTGCGGGACTCGCGGCGCATCGATCTCCGCAGGGGGCGGACAGGATCTCGAAGGGGTTTCCGTGCTGCCGCAGCTCCCATACGGATTACATTCCATTCCGTTTGGCCGGTCGATCG
Organism: Lepidotrigona ventralis hoosana; assembly: GCA_002806875.1. Lineage (NCBI taxonomy): Eukaryota > Metazoa > Arthropoda > Insecta > Hymenoptera > Apidae > Lepidotrigona > Lepidotrigona ventralis. Next base: position 8,662 of record NIPQ01091321.1, on the reverse strand, counting down.
TGTCTGCGTGAGACCAGTGTTCTTTGCTAATTCAGTCTCATCCCTCGAATCCCTCCAAAGAATAAATGCGCGACGATTTCGACGAACTATTACAGTTTGATAGGAGACTAGTTAGAGACTATGAGTTTCTAAGTCGTATCGACTGGATCGAAAAGAAAATGTTTAGCTCGTAGAGAATCGTCACCAATGATCTTTCTAGTAGGAAATTGTCGAAGTGTTGCGATAGAAAGAATGGCCCCTGAGTGTATCGACTAACTTCAACAATAACTCGAACAGAATGAGGACACAAATTCGAAGGTTGAATGCATTTTGACATTCTTATAGCCTTTGTCGCAGTTCTCGGAGAATTTTAGGAAATAGCACATTCATCGCTCCTGATCATAAGACGTGTGACATTTTTTGATGTGATCTTGTTCAGAGGAAGAATAATTAGGAAATTTCCGGGACGAAACGAAATGGGGATTAGATGCGCATGGTTCAACAAGGTTGCTCTCGTTTGAACACTTTGCAAGTAACTAAAATGTTTAATTCGTTGTAAAATAAGAGCGAATTAAAACGAACCACGTAATATTGCGATTGTTTCCACATTGGCTGAAATCTTTTTGCATTTCATTCAGAACTATATGCGCTAAAAACTTTAGATAAAGTGTAGATATCAATAATGATTTCTTTGTACCGAGTAATTTAATACGTTGTACACGAACGTGTCTGTTGTATAAATAGTATATTATTATAGTATAATATTAGTATATTAAATAGTAGTAAATATATTAGTAAATAGTATATATATTAGTAAATTAAATAGTATACTATTATAGTATAATATAATAGTATAATAATAATAATATTAATAATAATTATAATAATATTAATAGTATAGTATAATAATATTAATAATAATATTAATAGTATAGTATAATAATAATAGTATAATATACTATAATTAGTATAGTATAATCGAAAACTCTTGAATAAATTTAGATACATAAAGTACAGACATCAATAGTGATTTCTTTGTCTCGAGTATTTTAGCAGGCCGCATACAAGAAACAAACTTCAATTTTGTCTTTAATTCAAACCTGTTCATTGCAACACAGTATATAACTAAAAAATACGTAGAATGAAACTGTTGAATAAATTTAGACACATAAAGCGTAAATCTTCAATAGTGATTTCCTTGTCCCGAGTATTTCACCACACTATATGCAAAGAAACAAAAGACCATATCTGTCGTTGTAGTATAGTAGAGCCGAAAGGCATGATGCAGAGTGAAAATTATCTCCTAAGCTTTTTCGGCAGTTGCACCGTGAATTAAAAATGCAGAGTGAGATATTTCCGTGAAACGAGGCCTGGACTTTGAACGAGAATGGCCGCGAGTAAGATGGAACGGCTGTCTGCCTAGTTACATCGAGCCGCTCATCTTTTCACCCTCGGAACTCTCTCTCTCTCTCTCTCTCTCTCTTCATCCCCTTCGTTTCCTCTGCCGAGCCTCTCGATCGTTATCTAAACGATCTTTTGGTGCGCTGGACCGGCGTCTCACAGCAAGATAACGCATTGCCAGGATCCCCAGTCTTTGGGACCACCTCCAACGACCCTGTTTCTCTTATCGCGGACCCTTTTTCTTCCCGTCAAACCAGCGAATTGTCACGCGAACCGTCGTTACGTTATTAGATGGAAGCTACGATAAGGGTAAGTTTCACCAATTCACGTCTTTGAAAATTCTGTTTCCAATTGATGCAACTGTTCACATGTCATTTGCAACAACCTGCGGATTTGAACTTCGTGCGAAGATCATTTTTTTCACGATCCATCGCACGAAGCAGCGATATTAAGTTTTAATTTTCCACTTCTTTGCTCGAGATGCACGCCACGCATGTGTTTCCAAGCAAACGTAATAATAACAAATAGTCTATTACTCACCTAGAGTTAAAATATGCAAAACCACATCGAGTTTATTTATAGAAGCCTGGAATGTAGTAAGTTTCAAAATATTTTATCCTTCTGCTCTTTTCCATTTGCCACATCCTTAACAGAAAGTACTTCATTTCCACACAAATCTTCTAACTTTTTGTCCCTTTTGTTTCGACATCAGAGATTCGCGGCAGTTAACCTGAGATTTCAGAATACTAGAAGAGCGAAAATTTCGTGTTAATTTAAGGAGGTCTTTGTTGTCAACAAGCCTGTGTGTCAAAGAAATTCCGTCAAACCAGTGAATTGTCACGCGAACCGTCGTTACGTTATTAGATGCAAGCTACGACCGAAGTTCCCTCGTTCGCGGAGAGACTGAAACCTGTCTTCCGACTGAATTTTGAGCGTTCGATGCTCGCAGTTTGATTAATTAATTAAGGAGGTCCTTGTTATCCTGTGTGTTGTGATGTCGAAGAAAATTAGGCGGAAGGGAAAATGGCTGGCGCACGCGAGGGAATATCTGTCTAGACTCACTTGTCAGTCAGAGTGCCTCGCTGGAATGCCGAGAGGACAAGTGTGATAGTTCCTCCCGGTTCCCTTTGAACGTTAGGTAAATTAAATTTCGCAAGTTCGATTATTGGTATCGCTCCTTTGGTAGCAGGTTCACTGCATTAATTAGCAATCGATTTATTGCCATTGCTTGCTTCTTTGAAACGAATGAAAAAAAAAATCATTCCTCATGGAACATAAACATCAATGTGTGACAAATGACGATGTGTGAAAATTATCGTAAAAAGTATCTCCTTAACCATTAGGGTCAACGTGACTCGATACTTTTTCACTTGGGATTTGATATTCTTTCGATTTACGACGAAAAAGATACATGGTCCAATTGAAAAAAAAGACGATCTTGGAAATTTCGAAAAAATTGACACGCCATACAACTTTTATTTACTGAACAATTTCTCATTGGATGCATAATTTAAAAATTATTTAGCGTGTCTCTCCGAAATGAAAAAATTCTATGATAAAGGAAGAGAGAGAAGACGAAAGATTGGATGCCATGGCGCCTAGATATCAGTGGAACAGTTTCAATTTCTCGAATAATCCCGCGATCAGCAGCCGCGATAACGAAAGACTGGCAGAGAGGAAGATTCCACCCTGTGGCTGGTGGAGTTTCACGAAATTTCCCAGAAGCCCGTAAACAAAGGGAAGAGGCGGAAAATAAAGAGAGAGGGATAGAAATCGAAGGGAATCGACGAGGCACGTTTTGCATTTCGCGGGCTCTGCACACCCGCGTGGAATGTTATTTCGCGGCGGTCGGGCCGCCCCCCCCCCCTCTGCCGGATGTAATGGGATTCCTCGGGGGACTATCTAATTTCTTCGTCGTCCATTCCTCTCGAAAACGGAATTCCCGGCCGTATGTTCCTTAAGTAAGTAAGTCCCGGTTGAACACCGGCTGAATTTACATTTCGATAGGATCGACTTCATTCTCGGTCCTCCCACGTTCCCCGCTCTGTTTTCTTTCTCGCCGCGTTCGTCCGTCCATCTTGCTCTCGATGGAGAGATTCTCGAGTCGCGACTCCCTCTCTCCCTTCTGTCTGCCAGCACGGACGTCGAAGGAAATCTCTTCGCAGTGTCGAATCCGCGGAAATGGCCCGAACCGAGGCAAACCGAATAAATCGAGCGTCGATAAGCTTTATCAAGTTGCAAGAATGAACGATTTTCGTTTCAGCCGGAATACTCGTTATTGAAAAACTAAATGAATTAATCAAACGCGCGAGCAACGAGATTAACTATCTTGTATTTGTTAATATACATGGATGGCTCAGTGTAAATTCGTACCATGCAAATATCCTTTGATATTAAAACTGTCAATCGATGGAACAATTTAGTTATCACTGACTGACTTCTAAAACTTTCATATGTTAATAAATAAATAATTAATTAACGTATGGAAGTTTCTTTTTTAATTATTTATTTATTAGCATATGGAAGTTTCAGAAGTCAGTCAGTGTAAATTCGTACCATGCAAATATCCTTCAATACTAAAATTGCCAATCAGTGGAACAGTTTAGTTATATTTTATTAATATATACAAGTCTCAGAAGTCAATTAATGTAAGTTTGTAACCATGCAAATGTCCTTTGATACTGAAACTCAATTATCAATCGATGGAATAGTTTAATTATTATTTATGATAATTTATGTAGTTATTTTAATAAACACGAAAACTTAAATATTCAAGCGTAATCTGCGTGTATCTACAATCACGACTGTATCGACGACTCGGGCAGAATTGAATTGTTCAACCCAGTTGATTCTTCGTTCCCCGTTTGAAAAAAAAAAAAACAACCCAGTCTTTCCCTTTGACCATCAAACTCAAACTCCCCCCGCCGAACTGAAACGTGCTCGATCGACTTTGAAAATTTCAGTTCTCTCCGCATGGCGCAAAAGGCTCGTCGAGGCCATCGTTTGAAAATCTTCAGCATCGCGCCACGCTAATTGCTAGAATCGAAGGGGGCAAGGAACGTGCGATTGTAGAACTATTCGCGCTAGGAGGAAGCCACTTCGTTCGCGGATACAGGAGAAAGAAAAAGAGGGAAGTTTTAACGAGCCACCCGGTATTTGCATACGTCTCATTAGCGATCTTTAATTGCGAGTGGACGGCCACCACTTGTTCCCTCGGCTGCTTCTTCTTCCTCTTTCCCTCCGCCGGTATAAAGATATCGTTCGTACCGACAACGGGACAGACAATTAAGCGATCGCGCTGGCGATCGTTCCGTCGTTCGCGACAGGGAAAAGAAGGAAAATTGTGGGTGATGGCATGCACGGTTCCGTGCCAACGGAACAGTTGTCTGTTATCGTTTCGGTGATAAGTGGCACCGTTGCCTACCGTTGTCAGTCTCTAATTGCGCGAATTGACGCGCTCGCAAATTACTCCGACCAGTTCGAAGGCGCTCCACTGACTACGGATTCGAGTGACGAGTCTCGTTTCCTACCTTTTTCGCGAGTATTCTTCCCACTTTCGACGAGGCAGGCTCTTTTTTACAAACTCTTGTTTCAGCAAAGGGGACGGACGGTAGAATTCTGATTTTAATTGTCAACACTTCAAACGTTTTATCTCGTTCTGGGAACATGCACGCTCGTGTGCTTAGTTATTTTTATATCCGACGAAAGCGGAGTGAGCTTGCACTTGCCGTGAGATTAAAACAGATTACAATAAAACGACGAAATTTTCTAGNTTTTTTTTTTTTTTTTTTTTTTTTTTTTTTTTTTTTTTGTTAAATCATATTTGTATTGTATTGTATTGTTTCATTCTATTTCTTCGACAGCAAGTATTTTTTGCCACACCATTGAATGTACTCGTCATTAAACGAAAAACCAGCCGTCTTTTCATGACTGGTACATATAAGTTAAATATAATTATAATAAATGAAATATTTATTTGCTTGGAAGAAGCATTTGTCTCAACTTTTGTTTCAAACTTCAAAGCACGGTACATGGCTTTTTGAACGAGTTGTCTTTTATCATATTCTATGCAATCGCAGGTCTTGCACACATCGTCTAAGTAAGGAAACAATAATTATTACCAAGCGCGATAGCACGATATCGTCGCCAGTGATTGAACAGCGATGGTTTTTGCTCGTAAAACGCGAGTCATCAGGCAGCGTGTAGCAATTAAAATACTAATTACGAGAGCCGTGTCGGCACAGCGTGAACGTTCGTTTAATTTCTTTCGATTTAATTACCGGTCTCACGCTCGCTGTTGCTGCGACGAGCGTAAACATTTCGCGGCTCTGGACCTGTGTCCGGCCTGTGGCCCCGATCATTTACAACGTTTCCCTCTATCGATTTCAAAACGTAGTTTATTTGACGATTATTAATTAAACCGATCGCGTCACGTTGGAATCGCTTTGGTCGTTCGATTCCGTTCCAGATCGAATTATTGAGAAAAATTTAGAATTTTTGTGCGACCAATTGCGAACAAATTATCCTGCACTCTCCATTCCGGCATTTTGGCCGTGATTTTCAAGGTATCGCGAAAAGAAACTGTCGATACCTCGAACTGAATCCAAGTAAAATTTCGCCCTCGCCGAAGGAATCGAACTTCCAATCGTAAGTTGAATCGAGAACTCGGAGCAATTTCGCCCCGTGGAATTCCGTGGCAAATAGTACAACGATCTATCGTAAATGGTACAAAGCACGAAGGTACCGAACTTCTTGATTTTAAACCCATTAAAGCGAAACTCCGGTTCTCGCGGCACTGGCGAGACATAATTTAATTAAACCTACATAATTCAATGAACCTCCGCGAAATTTAAAGTTGCATCTAATTTAATTAAATGCCAATTTAACTTAGCTTTTACGCTGTCACATAACTCGACTCGGGGCATACTGTGCTACGTGGATTTCTTTCTTTTTAACGAATATTTCAGCTTTTCAAAATGAAAACGAAAGTTTTAATACGTTTGTTAACTCGTACTTGTTTTACAATTACATCGACAGGTTCGATCGTTGTGGTACATTCGTAAAATTGCAATAGTTAAATCAAAATTCTACGATTATTTATGAAACTTCAAAAAAAAAAAAAATAATACACGAAACTGTTCTTTCAACGTAAAATTTAAAAAGTAAAACTTTGGATAAAATCTGGCGCTTAAAATGTCCGAATGACTGCCATGTTTTTCTACTTTTGTACATCTCGTTCAAATTTTTAGCAGTTACTAACAACATGTATAACAAGAAGTGTATATTATTTTTTTCAATAAAATAATTCTCGAATTCTCTTTAGCTTGCAACCATTCAAAGTTATACAATCTCTCAAACACTTTCTCGGCGCAGTGTTTGAAACAATTGCACGTATGAAATATGTGCAAAAGTTTTATAAACAATTGTACAATTTTATCATTTCAACGCTATATCGAATCCTCAAGTTCACAAGTTCGCTTAAAAGACACGGATATCCTGGTCAAGATTAATATTAACTTCCGTTTGGGCAGAAACACAATTTTGTAAATCCGTTTGTATCAATTTAAATTACAATAATTTATACGCAGAATACTTTGATGTTACGAGATATTTTCATTTATCATTTAAATTGTAATAAATCACATGTCGAATATTCTGATACGACGATTACTAGATATTTTCATTTATTTACTTATTTATATCATTTAAATTATAATCATTGCTACATAGAGTATTTTGATACGATGTTACTGGATATTTTCATTTATTTATTTACATTGATTTCGTTAACACGTTCCACCGATGGTACACGATGTGACAACTACTCTATACAAGCTAATTACTTATGGATTGATGATGTATTGATCATTCATCCGTCAAAGCCCATTCTAATCTTTAGTGAATCAAATGAAAAGTCAAGGAAAAACGGCTCGACACGGAACCAAAGTCAAATACACAAGTGACCACACTATCAAGCATTTTATCAACCACCGAGCTCGCGACGATAGTCTAGACGATACGTCCAGATCCAGGCGTATCGCGAATAGCCGACATCATCAGGCCGGGACGTATTTAAAACACCGGTAATTAGACGTGAAGCCATGGAACCCGATAACCCGTCCATGCCGCTGGTAACCAGAGATTTTACGAGGCGAGGCCCGAGCCTTAAGCTCGCCTATCTCCGAGCAGTACTGCGCTGCGTAAATTCGAGCGGTTAAACCCCCCCCCCCGGCCTCCCCGTACGCTACACGGAAACATTATGTCCTTTGTTTCGTGGCCGCTGGCCGACGGGGCAGAGAATCCTACGCTCGTTCTACGCCCCCGCGTAACCGTATCGACGAGTTACCGCCACTCGGACGGCTAAACATCCGAGAGAAATCGCCCGCGGCCGATCCCACTGTTCGCGTACGCCGCCGCGTCGTCCCGGAAAACGGAAGAAGCCATCGGGCATTGTAGAGAAATGACGAGGGAACGTCGGCCCGCGCGGCATACTTGACGACGCGACGCTACGCGCGTGGTTCTCTACGCTCGTTTCGGAACAATGGCGACGACGTCGGCGGCGGGGATCGTTGAACAAGGTCGGCCAAAGATAATGGTTTTCCACTCGATGCCGAGGGACTCGTACCTCCGACGAGCTGTTGTTACCCCGCTGGCTGCCCTGTTGCCTCGATTTTCCAGAGTTTACGCATCATTTGCCGGCTGTCCTTTGCCCGCGCGGATCCGTGATACGCGTATCTATACACACACGAGTTTATGGCGGATGAAGGTTTCAGAACGATCGAGTCCATCATGTCTACGCGATAATATAGAAGTTTTGTACAACTAGAAAATTCTTGACGATTCAGAATATTTTTCATGGTTTTCCCATCTGTAAGATGATTTCATCGTTAGAATTTGTCAGTATTATCACAGCATTTCGTTTGTCATTATCTGTCTCATTGTTTATTGCGACAATTTCACCTCATGTACGTAATATTAAAATTTCTATATTATCTTACTCATTTGGCTTTGTTAGGAATTTAGAATATTTTCATTGTTATCTGTCTCATAGTCTATCATGAAAGATAATTTTATCAATTCACATGTACATAGTACATTCATCAGTTCACATGTACATTAGAAATTCTATATTTTTCATTATTATCTGTCTCACAATTTATCATGAAAGACAATTTCATCAATTCACATGTACATAGTACATTCATCAGTTCACACGTACATTAGAAATTCTATATTATTGGAATCACTTAATAAAGAGATTGTTAATATTTAGAATATTTTC
>NIPQ01091320.1:40326-50461 GCA_002806875.1 Lepidotrigona ventralis hoosana | reverse complement strand
TGCGTGACTGAGTGAATGAAAAGTCGTGCAACGATCGTTGGTCTCATTCTAAAGCTCGAGATCTCTATTTCCACAATTTCGAGCTCGTTTCTTTCGAAATGGGCGGGATACTTCTCCTTCGAAAAAAGTTCAACTGTCTCTGAGAACGTTGGAAAATTTTGTTCGCGATAAAATCCACCGTGATTTTGAAGAACGAAAAATACGATTTTTTTTCTTTTTTTTAATGTTTAAAAATCGTACAATAAGTATTAAGAAATCGTCTTAAAGGAAACGATTTCAGTCTACAAAGCTATAGATCATAGATAATCTAATCATGGGGGGGGGAAAGTTTATTACAAAAAGATTATTAGATGTGTAAAAAGATATTTTAAGAGAGAATATATTTTTTTTTTAATTATTATAGAAATTTATTTTCAATTGAATTTTCTTCCATTACTTGAGACAAAATCTCAGATTTTGAACTGAAACTGTTTGAAAAGGTCGCTAAAAATTGAGATATATCTCAAATCGCTTGGTTAAAGGATGGCATTTCGCACGAATATCCATTAACTATCCAGTTAACTATCCTTATAATTGATTTTCACTCTGTTTAAACGGAAATTTGACTTTAACCGTGTGATTACTATGTACATTTCGCTGACCTTCATAACGACTTTATTTCATATCGTTACTACAGCAAAACAAACGCAGTATCAGTGGCAAAAAAAAAAAATTGAAACATTCGAATATGTCATAACTCATTCGTTTTACTTGAAAGTTTATCTCTCGTTCAATTTTCTATTCAATGTAAAATTTCGAACTCTGAATTACAACAGTGACGTTCAAGAAATAATTTAAAGTGATCGAGCCGCTGTCGTAATCTTAGGTGAATGCGTTGTTTCGGTTGGAGTGATTGTGCTCCTTTTTTTTCTTTTTTCGAGGTTGGTCGATTTCTGGCGAGTGGGAAGTTTCTGGAAGGACATTTTAAAAGGAAATGGATTTTAGAATGTCCGGAGGGTTTTAGCAATAGAAAGCCCGAGCTATTATGTTTGTCATTGTCCTATTATCATTAATTCGCAGTCGACTGTCCTATTCTTTTAAGAGCCATTAAGCATGTGTCGCAAGATAAAACAAACCTCTCTCTTTTAATCACGTTTTGCAATCACGGACAGTCAGTTTGAACGTATACTTAAGCAAAATACACTCGGTTCGATCTCGCTGACTGACAATAAGGATTCACGCGACACAGGTAATTGTCGGTCATTAGCTCGTATCATTCTGTACGATCTAGCAGATATGTCATTTACTAATTGTAAGTAATGGAAAAGAATAGTCGAAGAAAATAGTGAACAAACATTTAGAATTTTTGATCTGGAATTTTATTTTACGTACATTCGATTATACATATAAAATTTGATTTACATACATGAAGCATGAAGCACTAAGAAATAGTTCACCATGATACCTGTGTAACGAAAAATATATTTAACGAATTATTGAATCATCCGTTCCCGTAGAAGGAAATGTCTTTGCCAGAGAATGAATTCTATAATAAAATGATCGAGATGAATTTAATTCTCGTGTTTCAAAAAATGAAGTTCTCGAGACAAAAGAAGCAATCTTTTAATACGCCCTGTGGAGATTATATTTGTTCCGTAAAATTGAGTTGCACAAAATCACAGACCAAGTTGAGAAAACCTCTATCCACCTTTAATATCTACTTAAGAAGAAAATAATACTAAAATTTTATTTTTAATTCGAAGATACCAAGCGTATCTTTAATTCGAGATAGAGCCGTGGTATCTCGAGCAATTTGCCGAGTAATTTATATATCTTTTTAGCAAGAACAATTTGCAGACTTGAGCTCGTTTCTTCTTCTAGAGCTGCATTCAGCTTCGAGGAAGTGGAACGATTACCGGTCGGGAGAATACTAACAGGTCAAAAGCGCCATCTCTTCTCAGAGACGTCGCCTGCATATAAAAATATCGCGCAAGAAGCTGTACTTTACGATACACCGATAAAAATCCCCCTAACTTCCTTTGTTGGACGACGAGAGAGGACCTGCCGTAATTTGTCCGTGTCTTGATCTCCCTTTTCATCTCGCGCGATCGCTTCCGTGATTCATTTTTCTGGAACGGGCAGGAAAGTTTCCAAAGTTGAGAGACCAAGGTTATCCTCGTTGCACATGTGAATTGTCCATGAGAATTAGCAAGCGCGAGATGGCCGTACCATGCTCCCCACGATAACGCTACCTTTATTTTATCATTTTTTAGACGGTCCTGGAACAACTTGAAAGGATCTCGGCCTTCGCACGGCACGCTTACTCATCGCGAAATCGCATTTCGGCGCGAAACTTCCGCGAGATTTTGCAATTTCCTTCCCGGTTGACGCCGTCGCGTATCTTTCATCATCGTTCGAGGCACTCTTATTTCTTCTTTGTACAAACTGCGAGGAATTTGTATATATATATTTTATTGTATTTATATTTACATATTAATTTTTTTTCTTTTTTTCTCTTTTAAAACTTGAAAACCATCGTGAAAATCGTAAATGCAAGTACCTCGTGTACTTCTTAGATCCTTCGAACTAGGAATCAAGTCACGCTATTTATTCATGGGATAATATGACACGAGCTCAATTTGGGTTTGTTGGGAATGTTGGAAAATTTGGAAATCCGGCACCGCGGAACTTCGCGAGGAACTTGCGGAAAGGCTGAAACTTCGGAAATTTGGCAACCTCGGAACTTCGAAACTTCAGTAATCCGAGTCGTTAAACGCGAGGGCGAAAATTTGGTTATTTGCGTGATAGGAACACGCGATGTTATTTTAATGGAATTTCCGCAGTTTGAGATAGATAATTAATTTTATTACGTCACAAAGTGGCTGGTGAGAGGTGTGACGCGTAATCTTATCCTTCAAGAGGATTATCATAAATAAATAAGCTCTCTCAGCTTTAAGTTCGCGTACCAGATATCTGACCCAATGCCTAAAATATTTGCTTCGCAGTATTTATTAAATACTACATCATTTTGAATTATTATTATAATTAGCAATACATTGTGTGTCAGTTTGAAAATAGAAAGAACCGGCTTGATCAGGTTACGTTTTACTATTTACACTGTGTGCTTTATATTTTCGAAAGTTCACAAGTGAATTCAAACTCAAATTACTGATGTGTGTAAAATGTCGTAACAATTGGAGCATAAGAATTGCAAGCAACGAAGAAATTAATTCGTCGAATCGGCAGGATTATAAATTTGAAATTCGAACTTTCGATTAATTTCGAGTTTCGATACTTTCAGTGTTCTTTTCGTAATATCCTTCGCTAATTAACTGTTCTCTCAAATATTATCTCTAATATTTCGATCACAGGCATTTATTAATCGCACGAATCTGAGTAATACGCTCCAATAAGTTCCAATTAGAAAAGCTGAAATTCTGCTGAAATATCGGAGGGATATTTTATAAAAAAAAAGAGTAGCAGAATATTTATTACGGTACCATCTCAATTCTAAATGTTCGAAACATCCGACTGTTTCGTTTATCAGGCAATTCACTTGTCGCTCTGCAGATGATCTTAATTTTTTATTTTACTTTTATGTTTATCCTTTCCTTTATATAAATAACTATTCAATTTTCATACTTTTATATGTATAAATTAGTATATAAAAATATAAATAGGTAATTATTTTACAGATAAATAATTATACACACCTACAATATTTTTATATATATTATACTTCATTAATATAATATTATATTAAATAATTTACAACGATAAACATTAATACTTCGTGGAATAATTATGCAATCTTTGTGCCTATTTTATATTTTTATATTTTCGTCAAATTAATTTTTAAGCGTTTCAAGGACTTCTAACTTTCCTCTAAACTGATCTCTAACGGTACAGTTTCATGGCAGAAATGGCTCGCTTCTACGGAAACCGCTATAATTACCATCAGCCTTTATCCAACGAGACAATGAAACCATTTGAAAGAATCACATCCCTCCACTTCCCTTGGCCGCAAACGAGCAAAACAAATAAAACCGTCCGCGAAAGAAAAACGGCACAAAGAGCATTCAATCGCATCCTCTTCAATATTTCCCAGCGACTTCGCGACATACCCTTTCACATCGACCATCGCGTCGAGACACTTTTGTTCAACCGATATTCCACGCTATTCCGTGGAAATACTTTTCGCGCGTAACGGCTCGTATCGATCGTAACCCGATGTCTTTCGCAGTGCACGTCTCCCACCACGGCAATTAACTCCCCTTCAGTCCTCGCGCGAGACTTGCCGGATTTTTAAACGAACAGAATTGACAATTAATTAAGCGTAGCACCGAGAATCAGCACTGTCTTCTATTAACGATTTCATCAGTCAGTCGAATTATTTTTTTTTTTTTTTGACCGGAGAGGAGGGACACAAGGTTTAGTAAAATTTCCTCAATTTTTCCCTCAATATTTTATATTATGTATTATGGTGTTCCTTGCAATTTCATGGAATTACGCGCGAGAGAGAAAGACAGAAGCTGATTGAAAATATTAACTCTCTCGTTCTTCTTGACTTAATTTTATTCCTTGGTAGAAAAAAAAAAGAGACGATAAATAGTTGAACTTGCGAATTCTTTTGTTAACAGTAAATGGATTAAATTTCCACCCGATGATAATGTCGTCTCACTCTGATCTTCCCATTTAACACGTTCCGTGCCATGTGTACCACCGGTGGTACACGTTAAACTTGATCTTCAGGCCACGTATACCACCACATTTCTAATGATATTAGCACAAGTGGTACGCGATGTGATAGCTACTCTAAACAAGAGAACTACTTATCGATTGATGATGTAATGAAAGATTGTGTGATAATATATCAACCTTTAGTCAAAATATCAAATGGCCTGAACGACAAAAAAAGGCAAAAATGGCTTGCCACGGAACGTGTTAATTTATCTAAATACGACAGGACATTCTTCAAAACGAAACACTTTTCACTCTCACTTATATCATATTTGTCTCTGATCTACTGAAGAAAGTAGATTTCGATTGGAAACAAGAAGTGATGATTCACTGATCAACAAAATTGGAAACAAAGGAACGAAAGTAGAACGAAAGGATCGTTCGGCGACAAACGGAAAAACGGGCACACACGCATGTTATCGCTTAACTCCATCCGCTTTAACTCCTAATTACCAGGGTTCACGGTAACGAGCGGACGCTGATTCGTGCGCGAGTCAATTGCACGCGAATCCATTGTATGTTAAACCGCTAATTGCCCGGTCCAGGCACGATGTGCAACTAGTTTTGCGAATGTCTTCCAACTGGCAGCCGCCCCTTCATCTCGTCTTTGTTCGAATCTTGTGAAAGTTGGAATGGAAGGCGATGACATCCGGGAAGCGCGTGGAGTTCACCATACAGTGGCGGGAAATTAAAATATATAAAAATTGTGTAAAATAAATTTAAATAAATTTTATAAAATAAAATGAAATAAAACCTTTACTTTAGTTTTTACACGGAGAAATAATTAAGCTAAACATTTTTGTAGCGACTTGTGACATATAAATATAAAAATATAAATAGTAATGATTAAACTGGTTGATCTTTGTAGTTATTTGTGACGTATGTGAGAGAATTGAGATGAATTGATAATAAAACGTTCGCGAAATTGAAGTCGGCAACTCGAACGTTCTCCTCAGTGTCTATAGTGATGTAACTGCTTTCTCTTCCTCTGTGTGACCTTGTTCGACCTTGAGTGGTAAGAGTAAAGACTTCATTTTGAAATTAAGTGTGATTTATTCAGGCAATTTATTTAAGCGGCGATTTCTTTTAAAACCAATTCTCCAATTCTGTTTGATGATATATTCTCAGTAATATTTAATGATATTTCAATTATTATATCTCGGTGGAATTATGCTAATCTAAGAAGTAACGCCAACAGACTTGCGGATCTTCGTGCAATGTCAAATGTTTGTAAACAAGACTTTGCTTGCAACAAATATTTCACATTATTGAATTTTTCATAGATGTTTCTGCAACTCGCAATGAATTCCTCGTAAATGAAAATCCGTAAATATTACTGAGATTGAATATATTAAAAAGCCAATGAACATTATTTCCGCTGGAAACTAAAAAAGTCTGCAACAACGTGACTGTCTGTTGCATTTTATCACGAGTGTCTCAACACCTGCCCGTTTCACTTAGATTTTTCATGCACGCTTTGCGCCTCGATGATCTAGAAGATACGGATATTTGCTACATTCCCGTGTAATGCTTCTAGAAATTCAGGTTATGTATGCAATCATTGCTACGATTCTGTCGTGCGAATCTTTGCAACTCGAGCGAATTAAAAAAAAAAAAAAGAGAGACGAAGACCACCATCCGCTATTTATTTTGGACGAGGACTGTGTTGGGTAAGGTAATAAGATTGCGGAGCAGGTATCCTTAGTTCTCAGAAAGATACGTTTAAATTTTTGTGCAACCGTTGTGTTACATTTCCACTCTGCGTTTACGTTAACGAGTTCATCGATCTTCCTCGGATAAGAATCCTTCCATTTTTGTTATGACACGACACGTTTCACGTTATGCTCGTATTGCGTTGTATGTTTCTCGTTGCTTTCGCGTTTCCGTGTCGCTAATAATTAAACCGCGGATTATTCATAAATCCATGGGAGATTCGAGCACGCAGAACGCATTTAACATGCGAAAATGTATGAAATATTTAAAAGCAGCGTTAAAATCTCTATTTAAATTTCATGTGTTTAATCGCGGGGATCTAATTAATTTCCAGTTTGGAAGTACGAGGATTTGGGAATCTGGGAATTCGGGGGTTCGGATGTTCAGGAAATTTTGGAAATTTTGGAATTTAAGGATTTGGAAGTTTGGTAACGTGGAAATTTGGAAATTTGAGGATCTAGGAATTTGAAAGTTTGGAAATTGGGAAACTAAAAATCTAGGAATCTTGAAATCTTGAGATTTGGGAATTTGAGAACTTGGAAGTTCGGGAATTTAGAAATTCGGAAATTTGAGAATTTAGGGATTTGTAAAGGTTTGAGATGGAAATTTGAGAATTTAGAAATTTAGAAATTCGGAAATTTGAGAATTTAGAGATTTGAAGGTTTGAGATGGAATTTTGAGAATTTAGAAATTCAGAAATTCGGAAATTTGAGAATTTAGGGATTTGTAAAGGTTTGAGATGAAAATTTGAGAATTTAGGAATTCAGAAATTCGGAAATTTGAGAATTTAGGGATTTGAAGGTTTGAGATGGAAATTTGAGAATTTAGAAGTTCAGAAATTCGGAAATTTGAGAATTTAGATTTGAAATCGAAATTTGAGAATTTAGGAATTTAGAATTTAGAAATTTGAGAATTTAGCAACTGAAGAATTCGACAGAAATGTCGCGAAATTTGAACAAAAATTTCAATCCACAAAAATATCCTCCGTCCACTAATAATTTCGTCCAAATAATCATGGCAGATGTATATTTATAAAAAATCACGCAAGTGTATATTTTCTCTGTACATTTTTCTCATACACGTATACCTATTTCGAAGAAAAAAAAAAAAAAAAGGAAATGTAAATGAAATAAGAATTCATTCAGATTTGTCGAAACCAGTGTTAATAACAGTTGTACAAACTTTCTCAACCATTCACAGGCTGAGTACACGTCATTGAAAGAAACATGTCAATAGACGCGTTTCAAGGATATATTCTAATATATCACGGTTGCAACATCACGGTTTGCGCTGTTTTCTTACAAAACGCCTGTACAGATGTAATCAGCAAGCTAATCTCCCGTCATGTGAAAATTCCTCGGCTTAACGTGCCGTGAAACAGAGAGATCATCTTCAGCCTCCTCTCCTTTTTGTTTTAATTAATTAATCAACGTGTCGTAAGTTCCCTTTATTCCCGTACGTGATTCGTTTAAATATGCGTGACTCCGTTTCCACGTGTCTCTGATCATTGGTACATTATTCCAATTACAACATGTTACAGTATACTTTTTTCTATGGACGATACGATCTTCGTTTGAGAAACAAAATAGACTAGTTTTCGTTTAATTATTATATTGTGATTCGTATCACCTGAGACCATTGGTCAACTAAGTGTTTGCACAGAAATTATTTTTAGAAATATTTTGTTAAATAAATTAGTGCCCTAAATAATATTTTTAAAATACATATTACTAAAGTATTAATATTATGTAATAAAATATTATAACAGTAAAATATAAATATAGGTATATATTCTTAAAATACGTTCTTAACTCTCAAATTGAATATGTCCATAGTGATTTATTTTAGATTGCTGACACTTTGCATATTTGATACTTTGTACCATCCACCGTAAAGAAATTAAAAGTGATACTATTTAAGAGTTAATGTATCCGAGTCGCGATTTAATCGTATTTCAATAAAGAACGTGCAACTTCTCGATATTTCAGACAAATTGTGTATCGATTATTTTCTTCAAACATAAAGTACCTAATTCTCGGCTGCAAATAAACCAGAATTCTGGTACAAAAAAAAAAAAAAAAAAAAAAATTCGAGAATTTCCAAATTCGTCTGTACAATACGTAATACATGAGAAATGCATCCGAGGACTTTTACCACACCGCTTCTGTCCACAATGATTCGTATCTAAACGATCCAGGAGGGCAGTTGCGTAACCTCAATTACGATCATACTAAACGTCCGGAGATGAGATCACGGCTGTCGTACGATCAGAGACTCAACGAGTAACAGTTACAGAGAGAGAGAGAGAGAGAAAAGGGGAGGAGAGACAGAGGACAAAAGGCACAGCACAATAGATAATCGGTAGAAAGTTACTGGCAATTATGAAACACTGGGACTCGTTTGTCGAACATTTAGCTCGTGATCGACGAGAGGAAGGTCTCTGATGAATCGCGTGTATCTATTGTACGAGGTCGCGAAAAACAACCGATTCATCGACCGATCGATCCCGCTGTCGTTATTCAAACGATGCTCTCACCCTTCACGCAATTTTTTGAAAGGCGAAACGTGAATGTATAGGTATAGACGATCGTACACTTATTCTACACGGTATGATTATTAATTAGTACAACATTAACGCAATTCTGACGCACGTCTTTGTTATTTCATTTCATTTCATATCAATATTCATATAGTTCACTTGACGCGAAATTAACATTTATTATGCGTAATAAATGTTATCCACCGAGACGAGACTTGAAGTCTCATTGTTGAACACTCGGTATTCAATAAAGGACGGAAGAAAACATGGGATTCATCTTTCGATGAATATTGAAGAAAAGTTTAAAAAAAAGAACTTGAATGTTTGTACAACCACGCAAAAGACTAATAGAAGTAAATGCAGGACGTTGATTTTGTAAATGTAATCTCGAGTAGCCGGATCATTTCTAGTAACAAAATCGTAGCTACGTCTTGTTCTGTCTTTGCCTGACTTACGGACGAGAGTGTACTATAGTCTTTTCGATTGTACCGTCATTTTCAATCGGATTTCCACCTATTTTCCACGTTAAGAACCTCGTCACGATCCAACGTTCGATGGACGTGTACATTCGTCGACTCGTTCACGGTGATTACGAGTGCAAAAATGTCGGCACGTTCCATTTTTCCTGCGAGTCGTTTCAACTCTGTCTCTCTTCGTCGAATATCTGCGCGTGCCTCTGTCTGTGTAAGTACACATTATTCTTTCGCCGAACTTTCCTCGCTAGTTCTTCCATCCAAGAACTTTAAGATCTTTATTGCATCCGCGATGTTTATTTAACGAACCGTGAGAAAACTATTTTTTTTTTTGCATTACCTACAAAAGTGTAGTACATTATATTGTTGTCTGCACGAAGAGGCTAATCTTAGCGGTAGAAAGAAAATATTTCGGGCAAGATGTGAGAGGCACGAGGATGAAATGGAACGTTCCGGATGGATATAAAAGTGAATGTTAAAATTGGCGGACCGCAGAGTGCGTAGATTAACAAAAGCACGAGAACGTATATCTGGCCAGATATGTTTGTGAAAAAATTTTATTTCCGTTCGGTAACGGAATTTTTTTTTCGAAAGCCAATATTGTTTTAAATTGATGGAAATCTAGTTAACGCGAGGCCGTTTAAAAACAAAAAAAATTTTTCTTTTTTTTTTTTTTGGGGGGAACGTATAC
>NIPQ01091320.1:15818-40286 GCA_002806875.1 Lepidotrigona ventralis hoosana | reverse complement strand
ATTTCTTGCAGTTGTAGTGAAAAAAGGTAGCAATAAAGTCGAGCAAGAATTTCCATAAAAGATGAGAATCTCCTGCCAAGCATATAATTAATACTACATTTCCTAAAGAACAAATCAATTGTTCCCATAAATTTATATATTTTGAAAAGCAGAAAACGTGAATAATCGTAAATACAAATGCGAGGCTCAACGAATAATGCTCAATTTATAAATCGATACAATTTCTAAATCATTCAATTTTAATTTCAATCGTCATTGTCCTAATTACCGACTAAAATATCATTTCGATACTTTAAATAGGTCTGTAATCTACTTTCCAATTTATAAAGCTGATCGATGTAACTTTCGAACAATGCAATTATTATTTTCATCATTACATGCCAACATTATTCTAAACTATCGTCATCAATCTTCATTCCTCGTGAAAGGTTCAATCAAAATATCTTTTCAATCTCATTTCATACTGTACAATTCTTCATACAAAATGGATTATATAATAGAATAGTTCCTGATGCAGAATGCGTACAGATAATTCCTAATATAAAATGTATGTAATATATACAGTTATATATATATATTTATATATTTATATACTTGTTATAAATAATTCAAATAATGATCGAGCAGTCCAAAAATTATGTACAATATATATACGTTATAGCAGTTACAATTATGCCAGAAGTATATCTTAATACTAAGCAGTGAATGACGAGTTGATCTATCATTTCTTAATAAAGAATTAAAAATATCTAACTAATATCTCACTCCATCTATTAAAAATATTTTCAACACACTTTGATAAGAAAAATCACGTTTGTTCCAACATCATCTCTTAAAAATTAGCACTGCTTTTAACACCGTAATCTAGCAGCAGTCTACTTATCTAAAAATCTTTATATTCTCGACATACTTTCTCAAGAAAAAAAATAAAATAAAATAAAATAAAATCGCGTTCATTCTTTACTACAGTACATCTTTATATTAACGAACGTCGCTAAAAAATTAGCATCGTTCCAGTTTATCCATAGTCCAGTGACAATTTATGTTATCATATTTTTGACACACTTTTGCAAAAAGGAAGAAAAAATAAAATCATTTCAGTTTATTATATTTGACAAGTTTCTGTCTATCATCAATGTGCTTTAGCTAGCAAAAGTAGGAAAACAGGAACAAAATCAGGTTCGTTGAAATCACTCTTCATTGCTCGAAAATTCTATTTAATCCACTCTGTTTCAGCGGCAATTCCAGTCCACAAAAATCGTATGTTTCCAGCATACGTGGCTTCGCGAAAAGAAGGGAAGAAATGAAATTACGTCGATTCCAATTTACCTTTACTTGAAATTCAGTCGACAAAAATTATACACACTCTCCAAAAAAGGATCGAGTCTGTCTCGACCGCGATTTCGAGGTCACCCGGTATATATTATCTGAATGCTAACGAGCATCCCCTAAAAACTAGCATCGTCCTATTCCATCCTGAGTCCTTAACAGCCAGGTAATGGCTCTCACAATTCATGCAATTTCGAGCGCCAATGCGTAAGCGCGTGCACGCGAGCGAGCGCCTAACCCACGAGCAAAGCCACACTAATCCGTGAAAGTAGGCCGGCGTGCATTACCGCTATAATCGCGCGCGGCCGGGGGTGTCGCGCGGTGTCGTTTCAGAATGAAACATCCCGTACACCTGGTCGAGGCCAACTAGCCGAGGGAACCACAATTATCGGTGTCCACGGTTGGCGCACCTGCTTACCGGCCTGCTTCTGCGATTCGTCCACTCGCTGGCTGAGAACCAGAATCTGCCGATCGGCGATTGTCACCGTGTATCGGTCGGCCGGCTACCTTGACTCGACCCGAGTCAACTTTTTCCTCCTCTCTCGCGGCGAGGAGGCAACTCCGCCGCGCTCCAGTCGCCGACATCCCAGGAGAAAGTCTCGTTACGCGAGCCCCTGTAACGTCTCGACTGGCGTTACGACTTGCCACGTATCGTTACGTAACGGGAGAATGCAGCTGCAAGCTGTGTGTGTAACGTACAGCTGGAGGAAAGTAGACCGGTGGTTGCGAGAACTTGGCTAGGGGTTGCTTCGCCTATTGATCTCTACGCTGGTTCGTTAACGTCAGAGAACTACCAATCATTAGATCGGTTATAACTCGTGTTGGGAACTTTTATAGAGAACGCATTCATTCCATCAGTTTACGTGAAGACTGAATTATCTTCGATAATTCTGAGCTGCCCCCCAACTTTCCAAGGGTAGTTTTCACCTCTTCAACTTCGACGATTATCGAGGAAAATGAAAAAAAAAAAAAATTTCATCGAAATCGCTGATTGACTTGACTTCGATCAAGACAGAGTATTATTTTTAGAGATTTAACATCCTCTAGAGAATTATCAATGATATTCTCGTTTGAGATATGAGGTTATTCAAGAATTAAAATGTAGGACTTCTACATAGGAAAATGTATAAATAAAAGTGTAATAAAGGTTTTCTATTTTCTTTACTTTGGTACCTCCGATGGAAATTTTATGGTTCAATCGTCGGTAGTTTTAGTATTAATATGTGCATTTTGTACGATAACGTTTTCTTTGTCGATAACATTTGGAATCTACTAATAACAGTTTCTTAACAGATAACGATTCATTTATGGAACGAAGAATTATTAATTCATTGAATAATAGATTAAATCATCCCTTATTTTTCTATCTCAATTAATAGTCTCTTACATTAATGTCAAATCGACCGTAAGTAAGCACTAAAAATTACAATTAGTGTCATTAAATCCTCAATTTAATGGTAAGTTAATGTCATTAAATCCTAAATTTCATCGAAATCTGGTTGACTTTGACTTCGATCAAGACGGAGTATTATTTTTAGAGATTTAACATTTTCTAGAGAATTATCAATGATATTCTGGTACTAGATATGAGGTTATTCAAGAATTAAAGTGTAGGAGTGTACATAGGAAAATGTATAAATAAAAGTGTAATGAAGGTTTTCTATTTTCTTTACTTTGGTACCTCCGACGGAAATTTTATGGTTTAATCGTCGGTATTAATACGTATTTTAGTATTAATACGTGCATTTTGTACGATAACGTTTGGAATCTATTAACAACAGTCTATTAACAGATAACGATTCATCGAACAAAGAATTATTAATTCATTGAATAATAGATTAAATCATCCCTTATTTTTCTATCTCTTTGTATCTCTTACTAGATTAAATCTTACTAGATTAAATCATCCCTTATTTTTCTATCTCTTTCTATCTCTTTTGTCTCTTACATTAATGTCAAATCGACCTTAAGTAAGCACTAAAAATTACAATTAGTGTCATTAAATCCTCAATTTAATGGTAAGATTAATAATTTCGATAAGAGAAGATGAATAGTTAAATTTGAAAGTTCTTTTATTGGCAATAAATGGACTTAAATTTCTTCGATCCAATTAACTCTTAGTATTCGATTTTTGACATACATATTTTATCGAATTAACGAACGAGAAAATAAAATTGTAGATTCTGATTGAAAGAAAGGGTTTGACGATGTAAATCGATGGAAAAATCTCTGAAACGTAGCAAACTTGCAGAAACACGACGCGCGTGAGTCGTCAAGCCAGTGCACGCGATCTTTTCGAGGATCGAGGAACTTTTTTTTGCACACCTCGTGTGCAGAAGAGGCTGAACTGCAGCGAAACAGGAACGGAAATTACGACAAAAGAGGTCCATCAGCACGTGTCGTTGGTATATCGAGCCAGGGCCTACTTTTGCCCCGACTATTAAACTCTCTCACCGCTTTGGCCCTTTCTCGCGCGAACTGTGTCAACCCATGGCAATTAGCGTCTCCTTGCGCTGGAGAAGAAAGTGGCCAAATTTTCGAGCGAAGGTAGCTGGTTACTAGCGAAACAAAGGCAACCGCACGCAACAACTGCGACGAATATCTCGCGATTTCTATCACGAGGATCGTGTGCCTGTGTAATTTTCCATAGCGCAGTGAAGTGCACTTTCGAGATCTGTCAGGGTCGAAAGCGATGACGATTTGGAAATCGCGAGACTCGCTTGAGCGGAGCGGAGACGTAAAATGCAGATGAGAAGCTTCGAACCGCGAACTTTATCGTCGAATTCATTTAGTGTTAGACGGCGAGACTCGGTGATCGATACTGACGAGTCTGAGGTTATTGTTACGTATCTACACGATGCTGTCATTTCTAACTATTAAAAGAGAAAACGTCGCGAGACAATTTTATCGGAATATTAGAACGAAGTTTTAATATTATTTTAGTCTTGATAATTTGGGATGGAGAGGGCTCGAAACTTTCTCCAGTGTCCAACAACGAGACAATTGTCGACAATTTGGAGCGAAGGCTAAGCCTGGGAATATTTGTTTTAGCCACTCAGGCCTAGGACTTAAAAAATATTAATGGTACGAATGTTGTGTGCATAACTGTGTGAGACTGACGTAGGTTTCGAATAGAAACAGCAAGTTCACAGAGAGTATTAATCTTCTTTGATCACCGCCGAATCGAGACTTTTTCATCCTGTCAATTCTTATTTCAATGAATTTTGTTTAACAACGTAGAATAAATTATTCCTTTTATTTTACTCATACGAAAAATTGAACTAAAATCGTTCGTGAAATGAAACTTATATGTACTTATTGAAGTACAACAGTGGCCTCTTAAGCGTCCACAGTCGGAAGCGGAGGACGCTTAAGAGGGGTGGTTTATTCTGCGAATTGGCGAACGTCAACTGTTACATCGCTACCAGGCATGTGCGGCGAATTCCAGCATAGTTTACTACATTATTTCATTGTGAAGAAATTTAACATTTTAATTTCAAATTTTATTCAAACTGAATACGTTTAAACTATTCTAAATTTAACACATATATATCTTTAAACTAAATGAAGCAATAATCAATTCAAATGGTTGTAATTAATCTAAACCTCTCGAAAATTTATTGAAATTCCTATAAAAGTAGTTGTTAATCAATAATTAACAATAAAACGAATTTTGAAGTCTTGTTACATTTTCATCGATATTAAATTAACGGTGCACATAGAATGATCCTATAATAGTATTAATACATATAAATTGGATATGTATTTGTTATTTAATATCAATTATAATGTGTCGAAATATCATATATTGTTAGTTTTGTTTCATGTTTTACGCGTTTCAAGGTAGGATAGTCCCAATTTCAAGAATTGTGAGTACAGTGACTTAAGTGAGTATATACCAAATTATATATACCAAAGAAGATACTATTAATAAAATAGTCTGTTGAGATAGATCTGGCTGGACCTCACGATATATCACGAACAATTCTCGTTCCTTTTTTTTTTTTTTTTTATGTGTATTTAAATTTGAAATTAATTTTTATGTATGCGTCCTTTTNCTTTCGGCTCTGAGGTTGTTCGAGATAACGAGGCACGGAGGAATTGCATAATTGTCGAAACATACATACTGCGTCGAAAGAAAAAGAAATTCGAACGGAAAGACCGTGGTAGATTATTCAACTGAGAAACGTCCGTATAAACGGGTTTCTAGTATAATTAATTACATACTGAATTTTAACACTAGCCCCCTATACAAAATGGAAAGTGTACTCTTTGTAAAGGGCTGCCTTAATCGAATAGAAGATGATTCCACCTGTCGAAGAGAAAGAATAAAATTTTTTTTCATCAAAATCAAAACCTTCAAGTTTGAAAATTCACCGAGTATATACGTGAATTTGGCTAATTCCGCGTTACAGAGTTAATCGACACGAAGATATGTGCGAGAACGTCGAATAAAATTGCGAAAGGAGATCCCAAGAATTGGCGTAATTGCACAGGGTGAATGGAAGAAAAGGTTGAAATGCTTGTGAAAAAGTTAGAACACATCCAGGAATCTTTGAAAGAGCACGTAACTCTTTAATACGAAGGTCATGTAGAAATCCTTAAAAAAAAAGAAATTATAACCACTACTTGCATACAACGAAAAAATTCATTTCTTCGTTATAGCTTTGAAACTATTAATTTTTCTATTAGAACTTCTTTTCGTATTTCGGCGAGTACTATTTACCCTAGAAGTTGTGAATCCTTTTGCCCTGAAATTCTGTTTGTCGAATTTAATGAACTCGAAGGATTCTCTCTTTTGTTTCGTAATTTTACATTTTCGTCGCAAATAAAGTAATCGATGAGACAGATTTGCCCGCGGAACATCGTCCGTTCGATCATTAAATTTCTTATCTGGATACAGGAAATTACAATACGAGAATATTTATCGGTGTGGGAAATTTTTTGATCTGTCGCTTGTAAAATTTCGCGCTCGTCGCGCTGAAATAAAGAATGAAACGGGGAATGTACGTAGCAAAGTAATAAATAAATGGAATATCTGCTCGAATCATAATTTAACCAACCTGCGCGACCGATATCGGCAGACATAGTTGAAATTTGTATGCAACGCTCGATTGCATTACTGAATGTACTTGTTAGAATGTGTTTCACGTGCACGCGTGTGTTTGCCGAACGATCCACCGAAATACTACGTATATATAGCGATCATTTCGCAATTGGCTAAAGGTCACAAAAAATATTCTCACGTGTTGCAGGTTATGAAAAAAAAAGTTCTCTCGATGATGAAATCTTATTTCCAGGTTGTACATACGTGCTAATGTCAATTACATGTAAAAGGCTAATAAAGGTTATTAGATTAGGCAATGTAATTTTGCTCACGTTCGATAACAACATTGAAACTAACGGTTAATCTGATTTATTTCAACATGCATAAATATTTCGTTGTCCAGTTTTTTTTTTTCTTTCGCATTTTGAAATTTATTCTAGAATTTTATTCTGATACCATCTGTTATATCATTGCTCTAACTGTGATATGAAAATACGAAGAATTTTATATGAAAGTTGTTTGATTTCGAGATTTTAATATCTGTGGTTATTAACACTAGACTATGTTTAATTAATAATTTATTGTATACAGGCCAGACAGGTTTACGTACAGTTTCATTTCATTATTAATTTAATATTTTGTTGCACGTTAATTCTTAATAATATTTTTCGACATAATTTCCTACGTAAAATACACTAAGGGAATCCATAAAAATCAATAGTTAAATGCATATACTCACACTGCTACGTAATAACTCGCGCTTATAATTAGATTGCAGACTTTCATGCAGTTTTAAATTTTTACGAGTGCAGGACTTGAGCAGAAATTCATTTCCAATAACTAAACACTCTGCTTTCGTATATATATATATATATATATATATATATATATATATATATATATATATATATATATTATATATAATTTTGTATGTCGTATTTCCTGCATTCTTTCATCCTGAAATTTCCCACAAATGCATAAAGATCTGCAACCTACTTGTTAATACATAATTAATCTGAGCTTGTAATAAATTTCTGAACTTCCACTGGAATGAAAAAAAAAAAATCTAGAACAATGCTAGTGTTTGATCTTTGCTTTTTAGTTGCCAGTCAGTCAGAGCCGATTATGAGAGAGTTCAGTCCCGTGGAGACTCGCTGTTTTAAGTGAAAGCAACACAATGTGATACAAGCAGGATTCGCGAGTAGGATCCACGGTCAAATAGGATCGCTCGATCGCGAAAAATCGGCTCTTCGTCGACGTCACATCGGCAGTCGTCGGGAAATTCGTTTCTTGCGCCGTTCTGTTGGCCGCACAATCGCCGTATCGATTGTCCAGGCCCGATCGACAGCAGTGAATTTAGGATTGTTTCGTGGCTCGGAGTTGCCAGTTCCGCCTCGTAATTAGCTCCTTATTGATGACCACGGCTCGATGGACTATCGAGTAATAGATTACCGCCGGTCCACGAATAATTGCAAAGCTTCCGGCCCCTGCCGGACCAAAGTTTCAGTGATGTTTCAATGGGTCTTCTTTCTCGGTTCTTTCTCATTGTTTCCGGTCTTTAGAGACTGATTTCCAGCCGATGCTCTCCTTGATCTCCCGGGCAGGAAATTAAGCAACTCCGTTTTTCGAGACATTTTTGAGAAATTGATCACGTATTTTATAAATATTCTGTCATTGAACGTTTGTATTTGTTTGAGAGTTTGTTTATTGTTGGTGTTGTCAAAAATACGAATGATGGATTCGAAGTTTATAGGCGCAAAGACTGTGTTCTCCTTTCAGCCTTTAAATATATAAAGTATAAAAATTGACCTCTTATTTATTTCTCTTATATGACGCTTGTTTATAATGAAGTAATTGAAAAATAAGAATAATTAAATGTACCTTATTTTGAACCTTTGTTAAATATCAGCAAGCATCTTTATCAGCGGTGTAATTGGCACATATTTATCTGCATGTTGAGAGAACAGATTAAAATTATTATTATTATTTAAATTTATGAAATGAATGGTTTCAATTGTTCTTCGTTGTCTCACGTATTTCTCATTGACTATACATTGACTATTTCATTATTCTCTGAACATTAATATATAAATATTCACGACTTAAAACTCGAAACTTTCAGCTAGTACTCAAAATAAACATTCTCAGTCGTCGATAATTTATCAAATTACACATTACCAATTTACTAGCGTCAAATAATTTTTTTCACACATTGAACTCAAATGCACTGAAAGCTCATTTGAACGACAAGGACGAAATATATTGCGAGCTACGTTTTTTTCACGAATGTAGTAAAATTAAAAGTTTTGATTATACCTCTGATTTGTGTATCAGAAATACTTCGTAGATCACGCGAGATCGCAACGTTTTCACCTTTTCCCCCCCATAATCCCTCATTGAACGTGTAATGAAAGTTAAAAACGCAATAAACAGGGGGTTGATTCGCAGCGTTTTACCGCGTTCATCGGCGGGGAACGAATGCAATCAGAAGACAGGTCGCGATTGTCAAATTTGCATTCATAATTAAGCATCCGTGGAATAATAGTTTGGCGCGGCGAACCATTCGGCAACCGGCCGAATCGAGTCAATCGATTCATCAATTTGTTTACAACGAACCAAGCTCCGCCGATGACGAAGACAAAATCACCTTGTAACCAAATCACTTGTTCCGCTGTTTGTTCATGTTAATGGAGCCAGAATGGAAAACGGGATAAAACGGAAAATGCGTTCGACGCGGATGGCGTGTATAAAAAAAAAGAGAGAGGGAAGGAAAAGCGCAAATGGAGAAAAACAAATGGGGAGGGGGGGAAAGAACTGTGTCAATTTGCCGGGGAAAAACGTTCGTGAAAATTGCATCTCGTGTCTGGTCAATTGTTTTGAGTTTAACGCGGATTTCTGCACCGTTGTTTCACGCTGTTTGAAACATCAGGTATAATAATATCAATGATTGTAATACAAAAACTTATCCGTGGATTGTGTAATTCCATCAGATAGCACTTTGATGCATAATTTTTTTTTTTCTACGGAAGATAATTTAGAATTGATAAAACCTTGTTTTAAACAAATCTCCGGAATGTGTATAATTTTCCCAGAAAATTATTACAATCTTGCAATTACAATTTCAAAGCCTTTTGATAATTTACTGTAACATCGAATTAGGATATTTTTCAAACATTTTGTCATCGTATATAAGTATCAAAAATTGAAATTATTTATTACTTTATTATCACCTTCGAGAGGTATTTCAAGTTTTATTTTTATTTAAGAGCCTGTTGAACAGCAATATGTAGTTTCAGTTGAAAGTTTTTTTTTAAACTGTTCATTTACAATTAATACTCTCATTAATACTCGAAACTACACTAAATATTTAAATTGTTAGAATTTCGTAAAAAGTGTTGTGCAATAATAGACCTGGGTTCATTTTGAAACTTGAAGCCTCTACTTTCGTGTAAATGTGTTCATTTTATTCTAAAATATTTTCACATCAGGTAGCGGCTGGGTAAATGAGGACACTTTTTTTCTCAAAAATATACTATAAATTGTACATAGCGTAGAAACATTGAAAAAAAGGTTTTCCATAACTGAATTTACAATGGATTTAAAGACTGGAACCCACGAAATTATTGAATTTTATTTAATCACGTACTCACGTAAACACGTACTCTATCAGTAAGTTATTTTTAATTAATTAATTTCCATTTCAATTAACAGAATATTTAATGATTAATATTTTTGAAAATGTAATTAAGAAAACCTGGATGGAAAATTATATTACAAGTTAAATATCATAGAAAGCACCGTACTTTGAATATTTCAGAACATTTGAAATTTCGTGTTCCAACATTTTCTGTAAATGCACAAAAATCCCCAGTCCAGTAGATACCTATCTATTTTTCTTTTCTCAAGAAAGAAAATAATCTTTCTTTCTTCGTAGAATCTTATGAAAAAAAAATTTGCTACTTAATATTGGCAAAGTGTTTAGATATTCGCGTGTGAAAGATTTGCAAGTTAGATTCTCCTTGGAGTAAATGCTCGACTCTCTGCCGCTGGTTCCCGTGGCTCGGCCGGGTGTTTTCTTCTTTCCTTCGGCAACCTCGAGTGCAGCGTGTCAAGGCTATTCGAGGCCAACGACACAACGGCGTGCTACAATCGTTTAGCCACGAGACTTCGATCGTTTATCGTGTCGCCGCATCCTTTGCCTGGTTGGTTGTCTCGTTGGAAACCGATCGGGGGAAGAAAGAAATGCAGTTGCGAAAACTGTTCCGACAGTCTGTGAAACTGTTGCACTTCCTTTCGTCGGATATATTTACCGGCACACGTCGCCGAGAATCGTCACTAAAAGTCGTCGAAAAGCCACTGGAGAGGCTGTTGTTGAGTAGATAATTAATTATCTCAAAGCTAGAATCAAATTCATATGGCTAGACGACACTGTCGTGTTAAATAAAAAAATGCGTATATGCGATTGTCGATTAAATCGAAACAGTCGAGTTTTTGGGGAATAGTTTATCCACAGGGCGTCTCGAATTTAAATATTGAAGCTTAAAAGTGTGTAGAACATCGGTAAACTAATTGTAAGGGAAAGAGTCTTTTAGAGGCTTGTTTGTTCTTGCTTTGTTTCAGAAAAATCGTGAGAACAGAAATATAGTTTTAACATTTAAATTACGCCATGTATACGTACGTTATAAAAAGAAATCTTAAATATACTAAAAATGTAAGTGTAACAATTTATATTTCGGATTGTTAAATACTGAAAGTATTCTTTCCAAGTCATTTGTCGAACCTAATCTACACCTAATCTAAATCTTTCGATCAGGTACACCTGTTTGAATCAACACGATAGAATACTTATAGTGAGAGAGGACAAAATTAATCTGGAACCTGAAATTTATTATTGTCAACTTTTATTATTTTAATGCTACAATCTGAAGATTGAAATAAATAGATTCCATTGCCTTTTTTTTATTGTAAAGTTCATTGCATAGTTCTGTTTGATTAGATGTTTACGTATCTACGCCAAGCCCCTACGAGATCTTGATTAAACGTCATTTACATTTAATCTTACGTTAAGAAACTTGTTTGTTCTCTAATCGAAATTGCTCATAATACATCGTTTCAGAGAAAAAGAGATACCGAGTTTGAGAAACTTTTCTCCAATTATTATTATTTATCAACACCAGAACTAAATGGTAGAAAATAATGAAAATGACTAATTTCTAGATATTCAAATGATCAAAGTAATAAATAAAACCTATTAGAAACTTTTAAAGATTATATTCTTCTTCCTGCTCTATGCATTTTAATATTTTCTGATACAAGATTTTAATTATCCATTTTCTCCAATTATTATTACTTATCAACACCAGAACTAAATGGTAGAAAATAATGAAAATGACTAATTTCTAGATATTGAAATGATCAAAGTAATAAATAAAATTTAGAAACTTTTAAAGATTATATTCTTCTTCCTGCTCTATGCATTTTAATATCTTCTACAAGATACAAGATTCTAACTATCCATTTTCTCCAATTATTATTATTCATCAACACCAGAACTAAATAGTAGAAAATAATGAAAAAGAATAATTTTTATATATTTGTATGATCAAAGTAATAAATAAAACCTAGGAACTTTTAAATATTATATTCTTCTTCCTGCTCTATGCATTTTAATATCTTCTGATACAAGATTCTAACTATCCATTTTCTCCAATTATTATTACTTATCAACACCAGAACTAAATAGTAGAAAACAATGACTAATTTCTAGCTATTCAAATGATCAAAGTAATAAATGAAATCTAGAAACTTTTGAAGATTATATTCTTCTTCCTGCTCTATGCATTTTAGTATCTTCTGATACAAGATTCTAACTATCCATTTTCTCTAATTATTATTACTTATCAACACCAGAACTAAATAGTAGAAAATAATGAAAAAGAATAATTTTTATATATTTGTATGATCAAAGTAATAAATAAAACCTAGGAAATTTAAATATTATATTCTTCTTCCTGCTCTATGCATTTTAATATCTTCTGATACAAGATTCTAACTATCCATTTTCTCCAATTATTATTACTTATCAACACCAGAACTAAATAGTAGAAAACAATGACTAATTTCTAGCTATTCAAATGATCAAAGTAATAAATGAAATCTAGAAACTTTTGAAGATTATATTCTTCTTCCTGCTCTATGCATTTTAGTATCTTCTGATACAAGATTCTAACTATCCATTTTCTCCAATTATTATTACTTATCAACACCAGAACTAAATAGTAGAAAATAATGAAAATGACTGATTTCTATATATTTGAATGATCAAAGTAATAAATAAAACCTATTAGAAACTTTTAAATATTATATTTTTCTTTCTGCTCTATGCATTTTAATATCTTCTGATACAAAATTTAGATTTCGTGTTTTCTAATTTTTCTGAACTTTGATTATGGTTGGTTGGTCCATTGACAAGTCTATTCGATTCGGCGATTTACTCACAGTTATCGGTGGGCAAGTGAAACTGCTATGTATTCCGGGTTTGTTTATCCATCTTCGTTACACGCCATTATTCGGGTACCAAGTTTCATGGCCATTGAGTAATTTATACCGAGTGTGGCGTTGCCAGAGGCTTGTCTATAGAGTCTCGCATGCCCGGTCGTGACTGTCGTATGTCACGATAACCAGATTATATCTACGTCAGTATAGTATCATCTGTCAGATTCGGTGGAAATTACACCGAGTGTTGTAAGTTCTTCCCATCTAAATATTTCTGCGTCGTGTATTCTCCTTTCCCTTCGAGAATTCAATTTTGCAACCCGTGAAATGTAAATAAAAATGTAAAGAAAAATCCGTAGAAATGTGATTCTCATAGTTTTACTATAGAACTAATTAGCTTCGTAATTAAGAGTCATTGCATCAACAATAAATAAAATTAAAAATTAGTAGAAAAATATGGAGAATCTGGTAAATGTAGTACCTTATGTATTTAGTTGGGATTCATTTCTTATACGTTCGAAAGGATCTTCTATTCGTTCGGAGGATCTTTGAATAAATCGTTGAGAAACTAAATTGATTAATGCATCTTTGCTCGCGCTTCTAAATTGGCATTTAATTAGAAAACTACCTGGAAGAAATTTTATTTCATCGCGCGAGACGATCATCGGTCTTAAAAGAATCACATTCCAATAAGAGAAATAATTCATTTATCTATGAGAAGATACCGACAGCGTCGGGGATAAATTGCAAGACAAATTTCAGAAAATAAATTCCACGTCATCGCATGCTCTACAACTCGGTCAACGTAATAAACGATCGTTGCAACATCGAAATAGACGTCCGCGCGACGAGCTGATTCGTCCTTGTTTGTTGGCCAGTTGAATTTTCTCACCATAACTATTTGCATCTCCCGCGAAACGGGATAAACTTTTCTTTCCCGACATCGAGAAAACGTCGAACGAGTGAAGGGCGACCGATCGTTGCATCAGTTACGCGTTTCGCATTGAAATTACGATGCAGCATAATTGAATAGTCGGAACGATTGATCACTGTGGCAATTAGAAAGTCGAGACTCGTCCAACACTCTTCTCTCTGTGTATGTATGTGTGTGTGTTTTTCTTGTTTTTAGAGGGACGAAATTTGAACAAGATTTCTTTGGTCAAGATTGATAAATGCGAGTATTCTTGAAATAAAATTTCAAATTTAATTTTTCGAAGCCTCCTACGAGAAAAATTATATTTTATTGATTAAACGATCTCTTGTTGATTACTTATTTTCGACTAGTTCATAATTAGTTAAATTTAATCCTCTGCACTTTGTATCGTTAAAAATGGCGAAAAAAGAATATTCTGAAGATCTTGAATTTCTTTTTTTTTTTATTATTTAATTTACTTAGCGCAGTCGATTGTAATAAAATTACATATGACATTGAGAGCAGCAGTGCCACGAAAATTGACTCAAAAAATCAAAATTTATTCTTCGTAAGAAAGATTAAGATATAATGGAATTTAAAATGTAAGCATTTGTAAATTTCTTTTACTCGGCACAATGTACAAAATTGACTTGATTGTGTACGGCTGCTGGGTAATTTGATAAAATTAACTAGAACGCAAACAGTTAACTCTTTTAATCGAAAAAATTGTAACTATTTTATAAAAATATCGAGCCAAGCTTGACAGAAAGAAAGAGTGTAAAAATTTCGCGTGAAATGATAACTACAAAATTCGGGGAGGCATAAAATAAATTATTTTTCGTTGTGAAGAGATGAATCAACCAGCAACGATGTAAAGATTAAGCTTAAGGCAGACAAACCTTTCAAATTCGATTCAATCGGTAACCAAGCTTGTCTGTGTCCATTTAATTATTAACCATATGCATGGACTTGCACTTCAATGATCTTTTCTCTTACCCTTGCGTTCTTCCTGAAACATAGTGATCCATTCCTCTATTATCCATCAAATCTCCACTTTTAATATGCATAATAAATAGAACGGAGTGGTGTTAGTACTCCAACTGGGTGTTGCATTCAAGTATTTTTCCGCAAGATGCTTGTACCATTCCTCTGCTTTTCGCGCAGATAACTTTGTCAGCAACTTTTCTCCTTCTTCTCGACTCGGTTTTTGCCCCGTTTTCGATCATACGAGCCTGTGAAACCTCTGCCGGGCAAAATGATCGAATTTAGACACGCGGTGAGTGACAATTCAAACAATCGCATTTCCATGCAGTCAAGCAAATATCGAGTGAATGGAGGCGCGAGGCTACGCCGACGTACGAGTAGCCGTAATTCACCGATATATTTTACATCGATGATTTTACGTGGGATTGTTTACGATGCGGGATCGTATCAGCGCACGGGACCGTGCAGTTTTAAAGCTTCTCTCGAATGAGCGCCAGGCTACGCCTTGTTACGCGTGTATCTATAAAAAAAAAAAAAAAAAAAAAAAAACCCACGTTCGACTGAAAATACGCCGATCCAGCGTTCGCCATTCGGAATCAAAGCTATCCGAACCGGCTCGGTGACGTGCCTCGCCAGTTTGAAAATCGTCCTACGCCAGCCACTCGAAATTCGTCGTGCGCCAGAGCAAGTATTTTTGCTTTTCACCAAGCTGGTAGAGATTATCCCTCGCGAACAGGCGAGGAGTAATAGAGGGTTTAACGATCAATGAATTTACTTTTGACTGCTGCGTTCCTTTTGATTTACGCGCGGTTATTTCTCGTGGGTTTTTCTGCGCTTTGAACGAAGTAGCGGATATTTTGAAAAGGGCGATTATCTCAAATGAGAGGATTAATTGTAATTTTGGAGGCTTGTCTGTGGTTTTTTTTCCCTTTTTTCATTTTTCAAGGAGGAAAAATATCGTGAAAAAAATAATTGGGCAGTTAGTCAGTGCAATTTTAATAAAAGCTTGATACTTTTCGTAAAAATCTGGATCGACGTACGTGGAAACACGTTTTAGATCGTTCTAAAGTTCCAGCAACGTGTTTAAAGTCATTCTGCAGAATGGCCACCTAATCACTGTAATATTAACTATTCTTTTCATCAATGTCTATTAATTGTTCGTGCTGAGGTTAAATTAAATATATTTTATACTTCAGTAATTTGGAAATGTCCAAGTATGCACAATGGTGTGTAGAAATTTAATTGTATTTTAGATAGTTTTACATCTAGATTTAAATGTTTAGATCCAAATTGTTTAATATAATATATTTGAAATCAGAGAATTTTCGCAGGGATTCATCCTTCACAAGTAAGAAATTTTAACTATTTTAATGCAATTTAATTAGTTAAGTATTGATTAAATGAAATATCCATTGTAAAAATATTTTAATCAATTAAAATATTAACTAGTTTAATTCAATTTAATTTCTTACAAATCAACAATTCCACGAACAATTTATTTCACGTTTATTGTCAAATATATCTCATTTAATTGTTTCGTACAAGTCTTGCTTTAATCTATTGTTGATGAATTTATAGTCTTGACATTTTTCAATCTCTTGAATTGAATCTCTCCCCCTGTTTATTTTACGAAAAATAAAGTAGCAATTCAAGTTGTTGGACGATTCCCTTTAACATAGTTGACAATCATTTAATCCTATAAAAAGTTCTCTTTCGACAACGTGATTCACAAAGAGCTGAAAGTCTTAGAACGGTATTAAGCTCATTATACATGCTGATTTTCTTAAAGTAGGCCAAGTTAAAAACTTCTCGTCAAATAGATGTAGATGCATGAGAAATTTGTAGGCGGAAATATTGTAATCACGCGTTTGAATTCTAAATAGTAAACAACAACGATAGCAAAGATTCCTTCCCTTACTGCATATTTTGATTAATCATCGGCAATGGAAAGTTAATTCCTCTCTGTTCCCTTGAAGTGATAAAATCATGTAATTTATTTGTTTAGCAAGTGGCGTGCGATGAGTCGTAGATGACATGCATCAATTTGTATCGTGTAGTAATTATAATAATTCTATCTCTTTTCATTTTACATTCTCCCGTGATAGAGAAATTCACTCCAATTAAAAAAGTCGAAACTAAGAGCAATTTATTGTGGTTCCAACTAACAAATAGCTTTCATCAATTCGTTGTTAAAAAGACAATAATTTCACAAACTTACACAAAAACTGTATCTTTACTAATTCCCGAGATATTTGACAAAATGTGTATGATCCGCCAACTTTGAGAGTAGCTTTCAACATTGAAAAAAAAATGAAGCACGTGTCAATTTTTTTTTTCTTTTTTTTGGAAACTGTCAAAATCGTTGATTGACATCTCGGTAAGAGGGAAACCCATCGTTCCTTAATTTTTCTATCGCTTTTCTACCGTTTCAACTCTATTATAATTATCTGTTACGCGGCACACACACACACACACACACACACTCGCTGCAACCATTCTCGATTACCTAGCATTCCATTCAGCTGTGTCCGGGTAATTCTCTTCGAGACTGACGTTCCTCGGCGACGTATGTATCTGGTAACCGTCATCCCTCGTCGCGAGAAGTATCGATTCGTGGGATCCTGCGGTTCGGGAATTTTTAACGAGTAGAAAATTGCGCGGAACGTTGACGGGACAGTTGGCCGTTGAAAACCGGGATCATTTGTCGGCGGTTCTTCATTGTGCGCCGAAACATGTGCAGTCAAAAGATTCTTTGCTGGGAACACGCACGCACGCATGCACGCACGCACGTTCACCACGAAGCGGAAAAGCAACGGAATAAAAAAACAGGAGAGAGAGAGAGAGAGAAGAAAGGAAAGAACAGGCAACGAGCTGGGGGTGAGAAAAATCAGAGACTAACTTTTCACGCGTGCCACGCTCGCGACATAAAAACTCTGGACTTCCCAAACCCCGCGTATGCATTTACAAAATTTCCTCGAGCATCGCGGGATTCTGCTCCGTTTGCTTCAAAGGATCTCTCGCAGTCGTCTGGCAAAGCGGCCTCCAGTTAAAGAATTAATGAAAGCCACGTATTTCTCGTTGACAAATTGCGATCTCCTCGATTGCGAACGTCCCAGGCGCAGGTGGAACGTGTGTATGTACTTACACACGCATTGTGCTCGTTTATGATATTATAATAATAATATATTATTTTATATTACTTGTGATAATTCGTAACTTACGATTGGTGATTTTGCTCGTTTCGTCAGGCAATCCTTTGTAGTTCAGCATAATTTTCTTCCTTTTCTATTCGTTCGACTGTTGGTCACTCGTCTCGGAAAGATGAGCATCCGATACTTTTGAAATTCGTAGTGCACTACCAAGGACAGAAGTGTATAATTTATATCAAAGAGGCGAAAGTCTTGTACACTTCAACGAAACGTTATCGTTCGAATTATAAATGCTTTCTCAATTATGAATTTCTTATCCCGGTAGCGAAGGATCAATGTTATTTTTCTTGGTCAAGTTTGACAAAGTTCCAAGAAATCCTAATATTTATACTACGATGTGACTTTTTGTACTACTTAAAATCATCTGGATTCATCTATAAGACATCTACTAGATGTTCTACAATAAAATCACGATAATAATTTTTATTTTTATAACACGTCTATTCGGTAGTAAACTGAAAAGTGAACAGAAAAGGGGGAAAAAACATGTTCAATAATCTTCGCGCATTACGCGGTATGCTTTTCAGTAAATTCATCGTGCGCACAGCACGTGGTGATTGCTCACACAGCAAGCAGTCGGGTTTTAAG
Organism: Lepidotrigona ventralis hoosana; assembly: GCA_002806875.1. Taxonomy (NCBI): domain Eukaryota; kingdom Metazoa; phylum Arthropoda; class Insecta; order Hymenoptera; family Apidae; genus Lepidotrigona; species Lepidotrigona ventralis. Next base: position 21,721 of record NIPQ01091320.1, on the reverse strand, counting down.
AGTGATCGTTCAGATGATTTCACACGTATAGTCGTTTCACACACCGATAGAGTTGTTTGCCAAGATTAGACGTCATTGTTAATAGCGTGGCTTAACTGTTGCAATCGTTCATCGTCAAGCGAATGAAGATTGCTGAATTTCGAGCTCGCTTATTAAAGACGAGACGCTAGCTTCAGAAGATCAATCCTGCTAGCTTCTTCCGTTCTTTCCTCGATGAAATTACCAAATAGTCGAACGAACTTCATTCGTGCATCGAAGTTAAATTTCTGAGAGATCGTCGAGAGAATTCTTCTCTGTCCAATCAACAGACTTGTCGTCGATAAAGAAGTTAATTGCAATGAATAAATTAAACACGATGAGCGCATTGAATAAATTAAACACATTGAGCGAGAGACAGTAAAAAGTCAATTAGAGTTATGACAGTTAATTCGGGCCGTTTAGGCCAAGCATGTAATTGGTAAAAGCCTTTTGTCGGACAACCTCGAAGCAGTTAAACTTAGCAATAATCGCGTGCCTCACACTCTACAAAACTAACAACACTGGTCACTCACGAATACGTGATTTTAAATAAATTTTAGGTAAATATGCTTTAGAAAGAATTCTCACAGTTCAAGTAATTGTATAACACTTGCTGGTTGATAATGAACGCAAGACTTAAACGTTTAATTGAGACATTGAAATTCACGTAAAATGATCGAAAAGATTTCATACGTACGTATCTTTCAAAGTAAATAGCTTTCTTCTAATGTGTTTCACAGTTCGTATCAAATGTAATTTTATTACCAAGAAAGTGAAGTCTCGAAACATCATCTGTATATCTGAAGTGAATCTGATTTGAATCATTGAAAAAAAAAGGATCCAGAAAAAATCCATCAATCCGAGAAGATAGTATTTCTCGATTAGATATTTCTCAATTATTATTCCTAGAAATCTTGCAGAGAATGTTTGACCAACGCTGTTCGCCTAGTTCAGCGAAAACTACTCGCCTCTGAATCGTCTGAATCGTCCGCAAGCATTCTCAACAGAGTAGCCTCCTCTTGTTTCTTTCTTGCTGGCACGATCCGACCGAACCACTAGTTTCCCTCTCCGGTTCTGTCGCGAATAGCGCGACACTAAGTGCATTTCCTCGTAACAGCGTCCACTTAATCCCCCGCGCGAATCGCGAAATCCTCGGGGCCGTGAACGGTGCGACGTCGGTTGCCTCGTTGTTTCCACCAAGCTGCGAGATTCATCCGCCTGCGAAAATGGCCACCGCGAGAGAAAGCGCGCTGAACACTGACGCGGGGCTGAAATAATTCATGTCGGGAATGATATTCGGTAACGCGCGCTGATACTCGCGACACCACGAGGCTCGATTGGACCTGGGTCAGCCCTCGAAACAACGCGAGGGCTTCGATAGGCACGACAGAGTCCACTGTGATTGATCGATGGCCCCACCGGTGAGTTACGATCATTGCGATCGCCTGACATCATTGCTTCTCTCTCTCTCTCTCACTCTCTCTTTTTTCCTCTCGTGGAAAACGAAAAACTGTTCGCGACGTTTCTTTCGAGACCAACTTTGTTCAGTTGGCGCGCGTTTCGAATTTACTAACATTCAATTCGAAGTTGGTACGACAGGCTTCAGACACTTTTCTTTCTACAATTCAGTTTGAAAGATTATTTTTGTCATAACAAACATAAATTTTTTATTTAATACTAGAATATTAAATGTTAAATAATAGGATATTAAATATCAAGGACTAGTTGTTTTAGCATTAATCTCGTTTAATAATGATTTATTAATTTCGTACGTATTAAAAGTTGCTTTAATGTTAATATTGTAAGTATGATAGTTAAGTGAGTTTAGCGTCATGTGATTTTTGGCGATTAGTGATCGATGATGTCACTGTACTATCGTGTGATTTTTAGTAATTGTGGCTTCGTGTAATTCTCAGTATTTATTACTCGATGACGCGAGTTGACATAATTTAATTCTCAATGCGTTGAGTGGTTCTCATTGCAGCATTTATTAATTAATAACCTGTGTGACTGTAGCATGAACGTAATTAATTCAGAGATTGTAAATTCTTAACAGAACTGATTCTTATGGTTAGTATTAATCCTTTGAATGCTTAAAATTAAAAGTTTAATACCAAACGCGAAAATATTTATTAAATGCATTATTCTCTTTGTACTTCTAATAAGAAAATCAAATACTCAAAAGGCTCAATATCAGAAAGTTAGAAAAAAAAAAAAAAAAAGGATTTAAAATGTGGTCGTAACTTTCAAAAGTATACAGAATTAGGTTTTTCAATGGACTTGCGTTTCTAACAAAGAATAAATAAATTCTTCGTACACGATTTTGTATAATCAATGTTATCTCTTATACAAAAAGTATATCAAGTTGAGAGTTACGTTGATACTGAATCATTCCTCCCATTCGTTTTTTAAATAAATAAATAAAAAAAAACAAGATCTGCTATGCCGAATTGGTAACTTCTGAAAGAAAGTTCAATATCCACCTGAAGATCGTTATCATTTACATTCGTCGTAAACTGCATAATATTCGAGAGGAGAAACGAGAAACGCGAAGCAACGATGGCCGTTCAATATTTTTACTGGAACTTTCTCCGCATTTTCGGACTTCAGTCGAACGTACCACTTTCCTTAAATCAGAATCCTTGGTTCATAAAATACGTTCCACGGTTACCATTTAACAAAATTTTTATCGTCGTGCGAGCTGTTCAGAGGCCATGTTGATCAGCCTCGTCCATTGAAAAATAAAGAAACGCGATGACGTTGAGTTATCTCGAAATTATCACGATTATTCATGTCGTCTACACTTATGGCCAATAAACTGACGAAAGTAAGTCAATTGGTTTTTTTCAAGAAATTAAGCTAACTAATCACGTACCCAAATAATACCGGACTTGTCGGACTTACTAAAATTAAAAAAAAAAAAAAAAAAAAAAAAAAAAAAAAAAAAAAATTTTAAAATNGAAAATATGAAAATACAAAAAAATTTCTCGGTTAAGTTTTTACGTGGAGCTTTCAATCTGAGAACAAATTGTGAATCAATTTTCCTCGCCAACAGAATTGAAATCGAAATAAGAAAGAAAAATCGGAGGATGACAGCGAAGTCGAGAAATTCGCGACGAGCGAGGTTGGTCAATTTTGCTTTCGTGTTCTACGAACACCGAAAGCGAACACACACACACACACACATCTTGTCGAGGTAGATAGCGGCGAATCGACCTTTCGACTCTTGGAAAGAAGCGGGAACGCGGTTCGTCTGGCTTCGCGACGCTTCAGCTTGCGTTGGCCAATGCGAAAAGCAGGATGTGTCGCAAGGATGTCGCAAGGAGAGCCGGGTGAGCACCGCGAGAGGCGAGAAAGAAAGGATAAAGGAGCCCGGTTGTTCCCTCGCATGAGAAATTACGCTGTTCAGCACAACCGTAATAATAACGATCGGCGCGGACCGGTGGCCTTTTTCTCGGACAGGCCGCTTGCGTTTTAATAACGGAATAGAGCGGTAACGATCGAGTTGACATTAATCCCCCCCTGGCAACCGTGGCAGATAATAATTACACGCTGTTAACCTCCAGCCCTGCCTAGGTAATTAACGCGATCGATTTCAACTTAAATATCAAGAATTTCTCTTTTGTTTCGCCGGGGCAATGCGTTGCTGGCGATCATCGAACAAATGGAAATTTCGAACACGGGCCCTGAAGTTTATTTAGCCGATCTGAGGGATAATCGTCATGAATGTCGTCCGTGTTGTTTCGTTGGAACAATAGAGAATTACTTATTATACAATATTAAATCGTCTGTCGTGACACGCGAAAATTTACGGTATTTACGCAAATGGGAAATTCACGTGAAATAATTCGTTTCAAGGATCAGTACCATTAATAAAGATCTATAGCACGTGTATTGGAGAAAGAATAAGGATGAAAAATGATCGATGATTTAAACTGTTGTAAAATAAACATTCTACTTGATCTCATTTTGAAGCATAGAACTCCCTGTTCTCGACAGGGATTGATTTTGTACAAAAGATATTTTTTCCTCGAAAATTACAAAAAATCCAAACGTCTCCAAAAACAATGAAAAATGTTTTCTACAAATTCACTACCGTTTCGAAGACTGAGATCTTCTCTTTACAACCTGCTGTACGAAGTTTTTTTTTTACCATTTTATTAAACTTGGGATTAAACGACATGTTGGACAGGATTTTTCGATTTTTATCGTTTGTTCGTTAATTCTAATGTTCAGATTTCAGTAAAATGCTGAAAGAAAATTTTGTAGCAAGTTCTAAGGGCTTGTTGTAAAAGTGAGGCTTTATTCCTCGAAATGATGATGGATCTAATCGCGGAGAAAATTTTTCAACTCTTTTAAAAATCCTCACTTCCCCACATCATTATATGATGTAAATCTTCGAAAGAAAATAAACTTTAATTATTTGTCAAAGTAAAGCTTCGCTTTAAAATGAGATAAAATAAATTATATAATTTTCTTTTACGAAATTGTAAGAATTTGAATTACAATTTTTAATTTTGTTATTCGGTTACACTCATTCATTATAATTGCAAGATTTGAAGTAAGTTTGAGTCTTAAGATAATTGTATTTTCAAGATTTCATTCGGAAACACGTAATTAATATTTATTCGAAATTGATTCTCTGGGGATTGATTAAGTACAGTTTTCATTAGATGAATTTCAGTTCTATGAAAGTTGACCCAACAATAAATAATTCTGAACTGTTTTAATTGTTACTGAGGCAGTTTCAAGCTCAAATAAATGGATATTGCGGCTTTATTTACTCTCTTCGACAAATATTGTTAAAAACTGCAATTCTTGCTCGTTGTACTCAACAGTGGACGACGAACGATGAAAACAAATATTGCATTTTCTGTTCGATTGTTATCTTTTATTACGGTAAAAAAAAAAAACATAACTAATTCCATTGTTTCGGCCAGTACGAATTTCATTTGGAAAAGTATTCATTTCATTGAAATTCTTTTCGATCGTGTGCGAATCGCCGCCAAAGAAAATGCCGCCTTTTTTTCAAAATTTCGTTTGCCTAATCAATCTCTCGCCTCGAACGGATTGAGGCGTCGTACGTCACGATGATGATGGACTTCGCATCATTTTCCCTGGCACTTTTAAGTCGAATCATCGCTCGATTAGATCCCGCGGACGAAAGAGTCCGCTCTCGAGTCGACGAACGAAGGAAAGAAGAAACACGAATGCATTAGAGAAAGCTCGCGTGGAAGAAAAAGTAGGAGGACCATTTTCATCCATCCATCTTCGGTGATAAATCGTCACGTGCGTTATAAAAGCGATTCACTACAATCGTCCGTTGCATACTTCGATAAACAGTTTCGCAACGAAGCCGCGCGCTTACTGTCCCCTGTCGAAAGGTTTCTTTCGTCTCGTCGTTTAATGCATCCACGTCCAGTCGATCGTTTCCCCATCGAGATTATTTCTCGAACTCCATAATAGGGCGTATCCGCTATTGGCAATACTTTTACTCCTTTCAGAGCGCCGGTCAATTATCCCCGTGGCTTAATTGTTACGAAACCGTTGTTTGCCCGCCTTCTTTTCATCCTCTCTCTCTCTCTCTCTCTATCTCCTCTCCTCTCCCGCCCCTCCCCTTTGTTATCCAATCTTGTTTCATCAAAAGCGAGAAACGAACTTAATATTGGAAACGGAGGGAAGTATTTTTTAATCGTTCTTCCTATCTTCCGCGCAATCTGTATAACCGAATCTTTTCTGGTTCGTTTCGCTCGTTATCTTGAATGTTTTCATTTGAATCTTCTGAAACTGAGTGATTAAGGGAGAGAATTGGTTATCTTGAGTTGCTTGAAATCAGGCGAGTTTCTTTCTTTTTCTTTTCTTCTTTTTTTTTTTTTTTTTTAATT
>NIPQ01091320.1:0-15785 GCA_002806875.1 Lepidotrigona ventralis hoosana | reverse complement strand
TATTGGATTTTATGCGTTAGTAATTCAAAGCTTAAGCTCGTCCTTTGTTTCAGTCTGACACATTTCTCGCACGAAAATTGACATTGACGATCACATCTACGAGAGATGAAATAAAAGTTAATAAAATAAAATGAAAACAGTTTAATAACCATGTACCATTCCATTGTACTGATTTCTAACCGCTGTGTCAATTTGACAAATTAAGTTGGGAAAATGATGAGGGTAATACATGTAATATTCATAATACAAAATTACATGGGTATATATTTAAAATACATCATCCAATCTCTGCTCGAGCTGAATTTCTCTCATTACATTAGAAACCCATGGTTTAGTAATTATTATTATAAAAGTTTCATTTTCTTAAAAGCATAAAAAATATTTCGATTAATTTGAAGGTTTATACAAAGTTGAAAAAAAAATTTTGTCGCAATCTTATTTTTACCTCTGCTTTTATGCTTTTCAAACATTCCAAATTACTGAAATTTTCACACGCACAGGGTCTGTATCTTGCTAATTTTTCACAAAAACCTAGTAACAGTGTTAAGATATTTTATTATCAATTTATCTCAAATACGAAAAGATTTGCGACACTTTTACTCTTCGAAACACGTCTGTTTCTTCGTATAATATTTCGAAGATGCGTTTCTTTATCTCGTTCAGCGCTGTCCGCGTTATTGTTACGAAAGTGATCGTTTAACCCTCGAGTCTTGATTAACCCAGTCGGGCTACAGAGTTAACTCATACTTCCTGTCAAGACGAAGATCGATACTCCTCGTCTCGAGAGCTACGAATTTCCTAAAACTGACAAAACCTTCACTGCATACGTGTACATTTCTATGTTGTATTTAATTGCGACGAAAAATATAAAGGGTGGTCGTATTCACTTGTTTGAATGTGCAAAGTTGACGAAGAAATCATGAAACGTGTACTGTGCGACGATTCTCTGAGAATCGACGAAGTTTAATTGGGATGATAAAGATAGAATTTTTTAGCGAAGAATGGAATAATTCTGCTGTCAGTTAATGTAGAATTTTTGCAGGTTTTTGTGATGTCAGTTCTCTGATCAGATATTTATATATTATGAGATAATAAAATATACTTAAATTAAGTATTTAAATTGTAACTTACTGGATTGAAAATTTAATTTTATTAACATTTTTACGATTTATCTCAAACTTCAATTTGAATTAATAAAATACACTTGAATAATTACATTGTAACTTACTGGATCAAAAATTTAATTTTATCAATATTTTCACGATTTGTCCCAAATGTCAATTTAAGATAATAAAATACACTTGAGCACGTAAATTGTAACTTACTGCATTAGAAGTAAAGTTTAATTCTATTAATATTTTCACGATTGCTCGCGTGCATATTATAATTGACAAATTTTACCTCGTACAGCGTCGCGTGATATTAAACTTTTCTGTAAAATATAATTTCACGGAGAAATTAAATTTTAATTTTTTTCTGTAAAAATACAATATAAATTTAGCGAAATGCGATTTCTTTTTCTCTCTTGTTAGAATGGATTCAGAGACGGGGGAATGTGATCTAAATCGCGTAAAAACTGCGCGTGATAGTGGACGGCAGAGATGTATGTACTTGAGTATCACTCTGGGAAATTGCACGGATTCTAAATTTCTCGTAAAAACTTTCGGGCGAAACTTCCGCAAGAGTGTACTTCGTAAAACTCAGCGTAAATTCATAACTACGTTCGCGTTGCACAGCAGCGATAGACAAAAAAACTAATAATATGTAGATATCGGTTATTATGCATGCGAATTAAAAAAGAAAAAAATAAAAAGAGAATGAAAAGGAAAAACCTACATATCATGGAAATTATCCTTGATTCCGGAAATTGTAGTTAACGACGATAACGATAATAAACGTACGGTAATAGATAAATGAAATTAATTTGATTCCAATAACACAGTTATTGCAGAATGTTTGAACAATGTTTTACGAATGTATCATTTTATATTTAATTGAGAAGTAAAATTCGCAAGCGAAAGGAATATGAAAATATGGCTTGATTCTCATACGTTTGTCGGGAAATGTTTGAACAATGTTTAATGAATTTCTTGCCATTTTATATACACGTGTATGTGATGAAGAAACATCGGTAAAGAAATGTCAAAATATCGTTTAATACTTGATACAATTATCAGAGAATGTTTGAACAACGAAATTTAATGAATTCCTTATTTTATGTTTGATTAGGAAACGAAATATCGACACAGAAATAAAAATAAATGTATTTAACAATAACTAAATTTATATCTAGTTATTAAAATATAATTTGCAATTAATGTAAAATACAGTAATTTATATATATATAAAATTTACATATATATAAAATACAATAATTCATGTATATTAAAATATAATTCGTAACATATATATAAAATACAATAATTCATACATATGTGATATAATATAATATATAATGTGTTCTGCATTAATTACAAATTGTATTTTAATATATATAAATTATTGTATTGTATGTATTATACGTACATGTATGCATTCATATATATATATATATATATATATACATATATATATATATATATATATAAATATATATATATATATATATATATATATATATATATATATATATTATAAATCCGACGCTGTGAAAGTGGTGAAGTCCAGGAATTATTTTTCGGCACGCGAGCGCTCGAAATAGGAAATCCAACGATTTTGATTTCTCGGGAGCGATTCACGGAATTATCCATTAGGATCCACCGACGTTCGCGCTGCGTTCAAAGAATTCGCTTTAAAGGAACGATTTTTCAACGAGCACTCGAGTCGTGGACTGATTCCTACCAAGTGGAAAGAAGAAAAGCGAACCGTCAGACTTTTCCTCGTTTGTTCGTGAGATGACGAGACGCGACTCTTCTTACTCTCTTTCTCTCTCATACACACACACACACATGCACACACACACACTCTTTCTCTTTGTCTATCAAAGTTCCAAACAGTTACGAAGAGACTGGGTGATTGATGATGGGACCTCGTGAGTGGCCTGGCAAAATTTCGCGAGAAAAGCAACATCTGCATGACAGGAGGGAGGGGGAAGTAAAACAAAAAAAAAAAAGAAAAAGAGGAAATTATGGGAAAGAAAAATAGAGAGGGGAGCTTTCCACGGATAATTAATTCGATTTGCCAGGTTTCTAGGCCCAATTAATGATTCTTCACGCGGCTGGTAGTTTCCAACTAGTTTCCACGTTGCTTTCGAAAGATCGACGCAGGCTCTGGCGAAATCGTTAAAACGCGAAACTCGAGTGGCGACGATCGAAACGCTGTGATCGACGAATGAACGATATTGACGAATTATCGTTGCTTCGAGCAATGTTGTACAATGTTTTGCAATGCTGTGCAACCGATAAAGTTAACCAATAAAGTATAAATCATTTTTCACGTAGGATATCGTTCATTTCCTTTCTCGATTGTCAGAGCTTCATCTAGCGAAGATGCTTGAAAATGATCGAAAATAGAATCGTTGGTGCAACATTTAGTAAATAATCCAGATTTCTCTTTAAAAATATTTATTTAAAAATATCCAAATGGATATTATATGGATAATATATGGATAATATATATATATTAAATATTAAATATTTATTTAAAAATATTCAAATGGATAAATATCCGTACTTTAAAAATATTTATTTAAAAATATCCAAATGGATAAATATCTGGCCTAGATTTTATAGAATAGAATTTTGCTCGTAGGAGTTTGAATAAAACGTTAATCAATGTTATATTATTATAGTTCTGTGCTCGCATCAGATTTGACCTAAACTAAAAAGACTCGTCTTTTATCAAATATTTTCACTTTTCAGTCGAGAGAGATGGCAAAATTTTAGAGATGGATTAAATTAGAAAATTAGAATAAAAAGGTTCAAAAGATCTCATTTCATTCTTCTTTTGCTCGAACTTTCTTCCGTCTCGAGTTTTAACGCCTGTCGAGATCTAAATTTTCAAAATCTAGATTTTCAAGCCAAATATTAGGTCAAAAAGTAATTGCGTCCTTTTCTTTCGTGCGCAAATGACAGGCGAATTTTTCGTGAGAAACACAAACTTTATTGTGTATTGACCATTTTGCTCGATTATCTTTTACGATCTTTACGATTCTGCGTTCAAAAGACGTTCTCATCTTTCTCCAAGAACGATTTAATATTCCCACGTATATTGAAATTTAACAAAATTTGGCGCAACCACGGAAATATAGTACAGCAAAGTATGACCGAGAATATTCCTTTTCTATTCACTTTTGTTTCAAACAAACAAATTTTCGCTTTTCTTGAAACCGTCAATCGTCATATTATCACAGTAAATCTGCGACGTTTGAAACGAACTTTGTGCACATGTACGTCTGTCCAAGAACGTATCTATCTAATTATCCAGTAGAAATTTTTATATTCTTACGCAAAGCCATTCGTTTTGTACTTTCTCTCTTATCGTTCGCCAATCTGCACAAAATGGAATAAAACGGAACGAAGCTTGCCGATCAGAGGCTGCCTAGAATGACTCGCGTCACTGAAAACGATTAAAGCCGCGGGTCGACACGCTCGGCACAGCGTTTTATCGCACGCGGAAACGTCGTCGAGGTTGGACCAGCTGGAAATGCAACGACTTCTGGATAGCAATTAACGTGCGTGACGTTCGCCGAATGTCTAACGTAATTGTATCGCGACCCGATGGCAACATTTCCTCGCATAGTGACCGGATCAACTGACGTACATGTAGGTTTAGTTGGTCAGAGTCTGGTTAATGAGCTGAGAACCGAGACGCGAGGAGGAGGCATTTTCTTTTTCGGGGATGGACGAAGTAATGGAAGGAGGAAGTAATTTTGTTTGAGTAATAAAAGTCCGGGTGATTTTAATTGTACAGTAGCTCTGCTGTTAATGAGTGACAGCCTTTATAATTGAGGAAACGATGTGATCTGAGAATGAGATTTAAAAATAAACTTTTTTTTTGCTTCTCAGACTTACGGCATACCGATAACAATGAAAAATTGCGAATAATTTAAACTGATATAATTTTGTAAAAAAAAAAAAAAAAAAAAAAAAAAAAAAAAAAAAAAAAAAAATAAAATAAANTACTCATTTTAAAAAGCGAAGCTTCTATTTTGATAATTGTGAACAATAGTCGTTTGAGGGCACATTAAAGATTGATTTGTGCCACTGTCAAAATAACAAGTACAACCATAAACATTTATACAAATTGAATGTCACCGAATTGAGTGATTTTGTTTCATCGCACATTTTCATCAGTTCCGTAAACTGTGAACATTGATTCTGTAAATATTCGTAGATTTGAATCGTCCACATATGCGCAAACATTCCGAGTCAAACATTTCCTATTTATGTCAACGTAACAGTTAAATACGAATTTAATCAATTCTACGTTGATAGACCGAGGTGCGCCTGATTTTGCATTGAAACCATTAACTGATATTCAAATGAAATCTTCGAGTCATATTTGGAAAGTTATACCCGAGTATTTATCCTTATTAACACATTGTCAACAGATTTGCCATGGAAACGTGACTTTCCACATTTCATTATTCTCGTACAAAAATTTTAGGCCTCGAATTCTACTTATTATATTTTAATACATGCTTCTGTAAATTATTCTGTTATTCGCGAGATATACTACTTACGCACTTGGTTTCTGACATTTTACTATGGTAATTGTTACTTTTTGGAAAAAGCCTGTCACACTCGAAATTAATTGAGATTTATAGGGGACGTTGTTGCAAATTCTCTAAATTGTCTATACACGAAGAATGTGTAAAAATCTCTGACTTGACAAGCTGACACTGAAGCACGTCACATGTCATAAACTTAACTTAAAAAAAGAAAAAGACAAAAAAATGTTTAAGGATTCGTGGCCCCTCCCAGAAAATCGACTCGGCGATCAACGTGTTGAAGTAAATGAAATAGAATAACTTGATAACACAATTTTACACACAAGCTTTCATTCATCCATTGTACGAAAAATTATTTAAATCACTTAAAAGTACTGTTTTGCATCTTTGTAAAATTTCTAACAGAAATTACAGTAATCTGGTCGAACAACACGATTCACACATATATACAATCCTCCAATTATATAAAATTCCAGATTACCGCATGGAGGATGCACATTGCAAATGCAGTTTGAAAACAAAGTTGCGCGTAGCTGGAACTTGTTTTTTTTTTTTTCGAATAAAATATAGCTCCGTGAAGTAATATGGCGGATGCGTGAAGAAGTTCTCCCTTTTACCAGTCAAATTCCATAATTCGGGATAACTGATTAATGGTGGATGTATCAGCCGGCTCGAAGATAGTTTATTCCTTCATGCGCACGTATACGTTTGAAAGTATAAAACGCGGGCCAGCTGATTAATGCCCCCCCTTTTTTTTAACTTAGCGACTGATACATTTTTGAAAGAAAATTACCACTGTAGCAATGTTGCATGACGACTACTTAACTTGGGAAAAATTTTTTAAATGCGATAAACTTGTTTGCTTAAAGAGAGTCGCGATTGTGATATTTTATCTGAGAAAGTTGTACCTTGATAATGACATAATTTTTTTTTTTTTGAACACGATAGGTTGTAATGTTTTACTCATTAAAATTATACAAAGTGATAAAAGAACGAATTAGTAAAATTTAATGGCACAAAATGATTTGAACGATAACCGTACGAGATTTGTATCTTTACAAAAATGCAAGTTACACTTCGATATGTTTCTTCGTTAGAATTATACATTTTTAAATCTAACGAGTTGCTCAAAAGTTTGTACGTATTACTATGGTTCCGATTTAATTTTTGACAACTATCTACCAGAAATACAATTTGACGGTTTTATTACGAGTCGAGAGTCTCGAGTAACAACGTTCAGTTCCACGATTAATTGGAACACACGTTGGACAATGGAGAGTATGAAGTCATGGCGCGAACTCGAAAGAAACAATTTCAAACCGGATAACTTCTTTCTTAATCGACGAGACGGCGAGAGCAGATTTCGCTTTCGTACGGTTTGGCCCTTATATCGTTCGCTACTCACGTTCGAGCGCCTGACCTGTTTGTGCAATCATTTCTATATTGCTCGTGTTTACCACGGCAAGCAAGCGTATAGAGGCAATGTGGACGAACTTGCCGGTCCATCTCTACCGGTTTTCTCTGCAAATAAGTGTATCTCTCGAGAAATCTGCAGGAGAGTAATTGAAAAGTATCGATAAATTTATTGGGCACATTTGTTGGAAATAAAAATTGGTAACAACCCGACGACAAATTATCGATCATTGTAAATGATAATTTAAATTAATGTTGATACAACAACAATCCAGTTGGTGACCCTTTTTCTAAAGCGTGAAACCTTTACCAGGTTGAGATTTCTTCCTTTCAAAGATTAGTTTTTACATCACGCAGCAGGTGAAAAAGCAAGGATACTTTTCTCAGTTGAAAACTGTACAAATTTGAGCTGAAAAATTTTTTCCACCACTAAATCCACTATAATCTTAAAAGATCGAAAATCGTTCCTTGGAACATTAGAGTTGTCAACGACAAAAATTGAAAAAGAAGCACTATATATTTCGTTTCGTAAAATACTTATCAAGAATTAAAATCAAAAATTAAAATTCATATTCCACAAGATTGCAATTCGTTTTTTTTCTTTCAAATTGAAATCATAATTATGGCTTAATTACTAAATACATTGTTACTAAATAATTGTTATTATTCACGCGACTGTGAACTTCATTCATTAACTTTCGGTAAGTAAAGGACGAATTGGATTGCGACCTGAGGTTCCTTGGAAAAGTTTTACACGATGAGTAGAATACAATTGAAGAAAGAAAATTTTGATCTTAAAATTCAAGGTCAATTTTGCTCTTTACATGTATTATTTCCATCAAATCGAAAAATATTATGACACGGCAATCGCTATCGCGCAGAAAATCTCGTCTTGAGACCAACTGAAATTTATGGGGCGCCTAGTCGAAATTCTAAGTGGCCTATAACTATGAGTTCCAAACACAAATGTTTGGACATTTCTAATTTGCTTACGTTGCCTTGTCTTCTAAAATTCAAATCATCCACCCTTTGTACATTGTACACCGTCTCTTAAATTTCCACCTGACGAATTTGAAACGATCGCGTTGCAATCGAACTAAAAGAAGGAGGGAAGAATATCGAAGGGGTTCCTTCACGTGCACCGAAACCAGGCAAATGTTGCCTAGTTGGTCGTAAAGAGTCCGAGAAAACGATCCGTTTTAGTCGCCGGGGTTTCGCCCGTCTGCTCGATCTATTTCCCCCTAATAAAGCTAATTGCACCCTTCTCCGATCTTTCGAGCCCTTCGTCTGCTCGGCCTCTCTTTCGAGCCGACGCGACGTCTCGTCTCAAACCCTCGTCCTTCCCTACGTCTCTCGTTTCAGGTTGGTCTGGTATATCGCGAGTTCGAGTTCCATTTAATCATTTTGATGCGGCTGGACATGTACTTGGTCGAGTTGTGTGAAATTCCCTGGTTAAATGAAATATTTAAATTTGAAGAATAATTCCAGGGTAGTGAATTACAGTGAATCGTCGATAGTTTAAATCGATGTAACTATGTAAATAAAGATCGCTTGGCCTCGTTTTAAAGACCAAGTCTCTGCTTCGATAATCTTGAATTCGTTTCTTTTTTTTTTTTTTTTTGTTGGAAGTTTTTTTTAAAGGGGTTATGGTATTTTTGGGGAAAATTGGGAAATTTAATTAAAATTGGGTTATTTAATTAAAAAAATTTTTTNTAGATTTACTGTAGTCTTGATTAAAGGGACTCTTACTGTAATATTCTCTTTCACTATTTTGTGGAATTTTGGAAAATATAAGAGTACCTTCATTCATACAAATCGAGATTAACTTTATGTCAGTCTTGAGTTATTGAAGTTCGATGGATTAATCGAGTCAGGTTTTTTGTTAAAATCTATCAGCTGTCGAAATGACAAAAAGATTCATTCCATAATTTTCTGATCTTTACTTTGTCAAATTTAGACTGTCTACACTTGTGTCCAGTCATTATACATTCTAACTGTAGTAGATTAAGAATCTTAAACTTTTTTTAAATTAAGAATCTTCGAAATCGGTTTGTTTAATTTCAGGACTGATAACCAGGCCGCGGATTTTTATGCATTTATGGGAAATTTGAAGGTGCAAAAACGCACCTTCAGCACGCGGAAATATACAAAATACAACCAAAGAAGAGTATTAATTATAATTCTGCGTGCAGAAGAAACTATTCAATTTCTATATTTTTAATATATAATATAATATGTTCGTGAACATTTAAAAATCCATAAAAATCCGCGATCTAATTAAAAAATGATTTAAGACAATTGTTAATAATTGCATCTGAATGACGAAGAACACATACATTTAAATCTTGAATTGCAAAGAATCTAGGAAGTATGTTATTAGTTTTATAATTGGTTCAATGTAAGACGCGTTGTATTTATCGTTACTCTTGATTCTCGTATTGTGACTAAACTTCACCGCCGGTAAAGGGTTAAATCCGCGGTCGCATTAGCGTTTAAACAACAGACGTTAACGACGGACGTGACAACTTCCGTTTGTGGCGTAACATTGTAATGCATATGCGGGCTGCGCGCAGCTTCGTGCAGATACATTAGTCAAATTTTATGCCGGTGAAACAACGGAGAATGAGACAACAGAGGATGGATGTTATAGGAATATTTATAGAGCTGTTCACCTAAAATCCCGTCGTATTTTTTATTTATTCCAGAGAGAAATAACAATGGTGTTCAAGATATTGGGAAAGATGTTCACGCTCTGTCGCACGATCAAATTTCTTTCTTTTCTTTTCTTCACGTATATACTACAAAAATACAAGTGTAAAATTAAAATAAAACTTTCTAATTTTGTTATTAGAGAAATTGTTAATTTTAGATCAAAGGGATTATATTGCAAGGCTATTGAGAAATTTTTAATTTCAATTCCCTTCGGTTCAGAGAAATTACATTGTTAAGAAATTTCTTAATTCGTTAGATCGAAGAAATCATATTATAATATCGCTAAAAAATTGTTAAATTTAATTTCACTTTAGATCAAAGAAATTCTGTTGTAACTTTATTACAAGATTCTTAATTTTGATTCTCTTCAGATCAATTATAAGAAATTGTATTATAATGTCACTAAGAAACCCTGATTGAGTTTTTGTAATATTTATTCACCTATTGCACGTGTGAATTAATTTGCTAGCTTCGGTGTTTTGATTAATTGATTAAATCTGTGCAACTGTGGTCGATAAATACAATTTAAATTTTCTTCGCAAGAATCATCTTCAATCATATTATTAAACTGCAGATACTTTTGTAATTATCAAAGTGGGATATGATTATCAAAGCAGAAAATTGGTTTATCGCTTATATGTTGTAAAGATTATTTTCTATATTCCACACACATTTTCATGCTGTATGTTTCTCCGTGTCTCCAGTAAACGTGTAAAATGACACAGTAACGACATAAATGAGGAAGTAAATGATATAACGAATGCATCAGAATCCTGCCAATTGTAATGAATTATAATAAGTAGTAGTAGTCCGTCAAATAACGAAGAGGTAGTAGCAGCATAATCCATGACAATCTTACCAGTGCTACAATAAAAAAAAATAATCCATCAAATAAATAATATAGTCAATGTATAAAAGCCCTGTCAATTGTAACAAGAAGATCGTGGCCTGTCGCATAATGTGACAAACTCGCGGAAATCCTGCCAATTGCAGCGAGAACAACTGAATCCGGCAAATAACAGAAAATGGCGACTTAAATTCACAATCGATTACCCGTTTCCCTCGGTCATGAGCTTTATCCAATTAAACAAATCGAACTCGCCGTTCCGAAGCCTGACGAATTTCGTGCCTCCATCATCTCGAATGATAGTAACAAATCGCCATCCCCTAACTTCCTAGCTACTGGAATTACACAAACTGGCAAGCTCTGTGCCTCGCGGAAATCCAAATCGAATCTTCTCTCGTTAATGCAATTCACATCGATGAGTTTTATACACATTTAATAAACGTCGTTTAAAATCCGGCGTTAATCGTCGGCGCTCGTTCCCCCTTCGTCCCTCATCTTCAGACGGTCGATCAGATTGTCAGAGTAATTGCGAACTGAATCGAACCGCGGCCGAGATGGGATGATTCCTCTGCAGTTGGAACCATCTCCCGCCGATTCCTCTTCCTTCCATCATTATTCCATGTCCTGGCGGCGTCGACGGCTTCCTACCCTTGTAATTTTTCGTTCAACGGGAATATCCGCGACGGAGAAACGGGGGAGGAAAGTCGAAGGGAAGGGAATTTACGGTGCTTTCTCGAGTGTGAAAGCTAGACACTCGAAACACAGCCCTCAAAGGTGAGTCTCGTGTGAACCGACCGCTTCTTTATTTTCTCTTTTTTTTTCCTTTCCCTCCTCCATTTCTTTCCTCCATATTTTATTTTATTTTATTCTGTTTTGTCTCGTCCTGTTATTTTTTTTTATTTCGTCTTGTTTTGTTTGATACGGCTTTTATCCAGTTTTAACTTTTTCCTAGTTTTGTCCGATTTAATACACAATTGACATACTTGCAAACATGTTTTAACAAAAATTAAGATATTTGTCGATGCATTCCTGATCATTAGATTTCTATGTGCCGAAGTGCTTGTTGCAGTTTTTTTTTTTTTTTTTTGTGGCGAACGTTAAATCTGGCTTTAGGNTCCGTTCCTTTAATTTCGATTACAAACATTTGAATTTTGCATAATGGCCCGTAGCCTGGTAACAAACTTTATTTCGAATATTAATCGATTATTTTATAATTGTATCGCTGTGTAATTGTAAATTAATTTTGCTACCTTCGGAATTTCATATTACAATTGACTGAATAATTTTCCGACTCATTTCGCGTTAAATTTATTTTGATGCGCGATTAATTTTAGATAACACGATCAGTAAATGTAACGTAGTTTGGATTAATTTTCTTTTCTAGGAAAACACCGAATAATTCACGCACCCTCGACTTTGCAAATTGGCAAAGGTTTACCATCAGTTATTGCAAATACTCATCATTGTATTTATTGAACTGCGAATATCTTTCTACGCATAATTCGACTAAATGAGAATGGCTAAAACTACTGATAGTTTCATGAAATTCCCATCAAATTTTCATCACGTCAAAGTAAAAAAAAAAAAAATTTTGTAATACAACGGAACACACTTTTATTTATACATTTAAATCTCTGAAAACACACTGTTTTACATATCTGATAAAATATCTGACAAAAATTATGAATTGATCGCTTTGGTAGTTCCAGTGTTAAGTATTGTAAACGCTATCTTTTATTTCATATGAAAAGCTAGACACCTGGGAAATAAGTCTCGCGTGAACCGTGGTTTCGCATTTTCCTTCCTTTCGCCTTCTTTCTTTCCCCACTTTCTTTTTTTCCCCTCCATCTTCCTTTTTTGTTTTCATTTCGGTGGCACTCTAGTGTCGGCGAATCGATAGTCCGAGGCTCTACGTGTTTCGCACGATGTATTTTTCTCTTATTTCGCCCGGACCACTTCGCAGCAGATTCGCAATTTGCATGTTTGAAGCTGCCGCACTCGCGTGCCTCTGTGAGGGTTCCAACCCCTCCCTCCCCCTCCCTCCTATGCTTTGCCAAATGAATTTTTTAGACGTTCGTTTGAGAGATGTTTTTCGAGGAATTTTTATGATAGTCGCAGAAAAGTTCTCTTTCTTTCTTTCTTTTTCTCTTTTTTAACCATAGATATGTGGTTAGAAAATAAAATAGAAATAAAATAGAACGATATGATTTCATAATAATTTCGTTTGACATTGTATTCTTGTACAATTATGAATAAATATATATACTGACTCACTGTATTTGATTCAACCTAATCTACCACGTACAAACTAGTCACTATTTCGCATTTGATTTGATATTTTTTTTTTTTTTTTTTTTGAATTTAAAAAATTAAAAAAAATTTNTGCACTTTTCGTGCACGTGTTAGTGACGTTTTCATTTTTCGTAATTCGTAATTCAACTTTCCGTAGTTTACGGAACTCGACAATTAATTACTATTATGTATTCTTATATCACATTTCTCATATTTCATTCAAGAAAAATCGATACGAAGCGTTTTGTTGGAAACGTCAGTATTTTGAATGATTCCAATGAATTTCTTCTTCCACGTTCGACAAGCGTAGCGAGAGCATAGTGTGCGAGTAGTGTAATATATTAGCCTCCAGCTAATTTTGTAATACGATTTACCCATAAAGGTATTTCCATGGCACTTTTGGCGAACATTACAAAAATTTTCAATTCTTAATTTTATTGTCACGTCATCGCTAAAGCATTCAACTAATGAGATAATGAATAATAATTGTTACTATGAAGTTAACTTGAGATAATATTCTTTATTTGACGCTGTCGATTCAATAAAATGGCAGAAAGAAAAAAAAAATCATGCAGCAAGTTTTTTAAAGGTTTGTTACAAAGAAACAATTTCAATCACGGTGCTGGTTCTTCGAGTGGTGGAAGAAAATATTTTTATGTACTTACACGCGTTTAAGTTTTCGAGACAAGAGTAGCCCTACTTTCCCACTTGCTACGTGATTAGCATCTTTGGATAAAACGAATCTGCGTCAAGCTCGTAGAAGCTTTGAAGAACGAGACTAAGCAGATTGTTCTGACGATTTTCCTTTGCAGAGTTGTAGCAGTTTTAGAGGAAACCGACAATTTCTCATCATCGTCTGTTCAATTATGCTTCTCACTCGTACGTATCTCGTGGTTAAGAACCGTGATGGGGTGAGATCCTCTTGATCCTGCAGTTGGTCATCTCGTGCTCTTCCAGTCGCATTACACGCTCAAATTAGTCAGATAAACTAGATATTTGTACTTGTACAAGTCTCACGATTTGTTGCAACCCCGCTGGGAGAAGTGAACGTGTAATTACACGTTTGTACGAGCGGAAATGTGTCTCGGCGAGAGAGTTCTTCGCGATTTCGTAGAACGTAACGAAATGATAAAATAAATCGACCGGGTAAATTTTTGACAGGCACGAAAAAGTTTCGATGAAAAATTAATTGCTCGTACGGTGAAGCGTCGAACGTGCCCGGTTATTCTAATTAACTCTCGTTGAGCAGGACAAAGCTGTTTTCACTCGTTAATTACTAGTTCGAACACTTGCAAGTAAAGTTCAAACAAAATTGTAACGAAGAATTCGTAAATTAATTAAATTTACGCGCCACGAGTGACTGATGGTTTCGTTTAAAAAAATTTGTCAACCACACGCGAATATCGTCAATGTAGTGTGAAAACTCTAGTCAAAAGTTTTATATTAAAATATTCCTTTCTTTTTTCTTTTTCTTGATAATTACATTTTTTCTTACGAATAAAATATGACGAGAAAAATGAATAGTAGAATATTATTTCTGTAGATGTATATCTGTATTTGTACAATGAGTAGCATACACTCTGCTTTTTTTTCGAAATTTTTTTGTAACATTTGGCTAGAGAATTGCTGCTGTAATTGTTTTCAAAAAAATAATTCAAACAAAATGTGTATTAACATTATTATAATGTTACAATTATACCAAACATAATCATAAGAGCGTTACTTGTCAAGAAATTCATCGAACAACGATAAATTTGCCAACGACACGCAGAAAAAAAAAAATTATGCTGATAGCATATTTCAAGGCCAATATATTGAAATCGCAGAGAATTCTACTTTCGAGTTAATTATAGAGGACTGTGTTTTTATACACTTTTTTTTCTCCTTTTCCTTTTTCCATTATGCCATTTTCGTCGCAAGAGATCGTACACAGTGGATGTTCTACTGATAGATGGATCCACGGATCTATGGATCGTTGCACCAAAGGCTTCGTGCCGATGGTATTCAATTTGAAGCGACAAGAACGAACGAGATTTGCTGAGCGTGCCGCAGAATCGAGAAACGGAACAGCTGCGGGAATTAAATTTGTAATTGCGCCTGTAATCGGTCGTGCCGCCTCTGTTTACGCTCGTCAAGCGACAGAAGTCAACGAGTTCATGAATAATTAAAACTGATTAATCCGTTGTATCTGTTACGAGATTCATTAACCATGTTTCGTTTCATTAATACTATGCGATTATCATCGAGCAATTGCAACGCATCAGCTGTACTTTTGTCCTTTTTCTTTCTCGAATATTTTTGTCCCTGCAGGTTTAGAGTTTATCAGCTAGTAAGGCTACTAAAACTCGTAAAACCACTAAAATTAAAAGTCAAAGTTGGAAACTAGAATTGTCAGGAGTTGAACCTTGCAGAAAGTTGAGTTCCAATATTCGTTCGAAATTTATTTCTCGATCGATTCTTGGAGTACACGTAATGAGATCAGATTACGATGATTCGTTAGAATCTCAGTATACTTCCTCACCCTTTATTTCAAGCTCGTCTTCCTCGCAGGCAAGCACAGTACTCTGACAATAAGTACAGATCCGAGGAGAGGAGGTTTTCGATCGCGCTCGATTTGGCGCATCGATCTAGCGGTGCCGCGTCGTAAAACAGCGAAACGTTCGCTATCGGCAGCGGTTTCGGTCCGAGCGGAACGTACGCTTGTAAATTATGGGAACGAGCACGTAGGGCGCGAGGCGGCAATCTCCTCGTTTCCGAAGTGTCGTTTACGAATCGTGGAATCGCGGGGGGGGGGGGGG
Organism: Lepidotrigona ventralis hoosana; assembly: GCA_002806875.1. Taxonomy (NCBI): domain Eukaryota; kingdom Metazoa; phylum Arthropoda; class Insecta; order Hymenoptera; family Apidae; genus Lepidotrigona; species Lepidotrigona ventralis. The sequence continues at coordinate 52 of NIPQ01091320.1, read as the reverse complement.
GGGGGGGGGGGGGGGGGGGGGGGGGGGGGGGGGGGGGGGGGGGGGGGGGGGG
>NIPQ01091319.1:16408-36983 GCA_002806875.1 Lepidotrigona ventralis hoosana | reverse complement strand
AAAAAAAAAAAAAAAAAAAAAAAAAAAAAAAAAAAAAAAAAAAAAAAAAAAAGTCAATGAATTACGCTTTACTTGCAGGAACACTGCCGGGGCCATTGCCGCTGCTGCCATTATCACCACTACAGAGACTCAAGAACGAAATGATGTCCAAAGATGAAATGTCCCTGTACGTTGAGTAACTCGTGCACCAGTTTCAAAGTCATGGCTGAACATTGATAAGAAAGAGAGAAAGAGAGAGATAGAGAGGAAGAAACTATCGATATTTGAAAAGCTTAGGAAGATCTGCACCAGAGAAAAAACGAAGGAAACACACAAAGGGAAATAAACGAGAAATAACAATTGCGGTGGACAAGAAAATCTCGAGTGGCATGAACTTTCCGAAGAAGAGAGCATCGATTCCGGAACATCGATTCATGCAATCAGTCGTCGGCCGTCGTCGGTTAGTCTACGCGCTGGAACTGTTGCTGTGTGCGTGTGTGTTTCTTGTTCTACCATCTTGAAAGTTATCCGATCTCTTTCTCCTGGTGGCGTGCTGGGTCACGTGTGCCGGAAGCGTGCACGGTGCGTGCATCGTACACGCACTGTGCAGGGGTGGTGCCGCAGAGCGAAGGGAACATCGCCACGACAGTTGAAAAGTGAAGATAAAATAACGCGGGATAGAGTTCGTCGTTAGTAACAACGCAGGATCGAAGAACTGCATGATGAAAGCGAGTTTGACGATAAATCTGTTTCATTGCGGGAGTGGTAACGAGTGGTGTAGTACTAGCAGCAGCTGTAGAAGCGGTGGAAGAAGCAGTAGCAACGACAATCTTCCTGGAAGAAATACAAATGACACTAGTGACAGTAAGAAAAACGGATATGACAATGGTTGTTTCAGTGGTATTTTCAACGATAAGTTGCGAGTGGAATACAGTGTGGAGGTTGTGTGTGAGCCACGTGGCAACAGTGATGACGAGATTGTTCAGCCGTTGCATTTCACCGAGGTGTGCTCGCACTGATTTGTGAGTGCTGGTAGAGAAAGAGAAAGCGGAAAATAGAGAGATAGAAGCCATCAAGACTCTCGTGGAGAGCGGGGCACTGAAAGATATGCGGACTTTTGTGCGAACAGCTGAACCGGAAGTTGTGAGAACAAGTGGAGTGCAACGTGCTCCGCCTAATCGGTGATAGGGTCAGTCGGTTAAAAGAAGATAAAATTGCCGTTCACAGCGACGACAACGCGGCATCTTTCACGATCACCCATTTTTCTCATCCCTTCCCCTCTTTTTCCTATTTCGTTTTGTTCCACCTCGTTTCTTCTTCTCTCTCTTTTTCTCTCTTCTTTTTTTTCTCTCTCTCTCTCTCTGTCTCTCTTCTCGAAACTCTGACTCGACTCTCACTCGTTTATTTTATATATATATATATATATTATTCTCTCTGTGTCGATTATCGAAAATTGCCTTGCCTTTTTTTTTTATTTCTCGACCGAGTAACATTAAATATGTAAAACGCATAGTGGCGACACATGCAATTAAAACGTTGGAAGGGTAATGCAAATGAGAATTCGTCGTATAGAAGCCGCGTCGCGTTGTTCCCCCACAATAATGAAGGTATACTTTCCTAAATACATGTATTGACACAATCGGTGTTTAACATTCGCATGGCTGTCGCTGGATCTTTCTAGACCTATACTCCACGATTCTGTGTATCTATGTTGTAAATGTGCTTGTGTTGTACGGTAATTTTTTGAATGTCTCTTTACGTGTTTAAAAGACCATTTTGAAAAGAAAACAAAGAACAAAAGTTGAACTGAATACTTTTCAAATGTGTAATAATTAATTCATATTTAGTTGAACATAACACTTTACCAAACAACGAGTTAATGAGAATCATTAAATTGTCGAAATCATACTGACGCTTACTGTATCTTACATTGAAATGCAAATGGAATTTTCTTACGAAATTCAAAAAGAAAGTAAATGAGAAAAGTTCGTTCCTTGGCTTGAAGAGACTTTACCGATGGCCGTGCGGGTATTAAATCACGCGATTTGTTTCTTCGATACGTGTATCGTGTACGAGTCGTATAAAAAAAAAAAAAAATCATTGCATATAGCGATTGTGAGGGTTTTTTTTTTAAATATTTCTGGCACATTTAGAGAAAAATGTGAAACATTGAAAAGTATGAAAGAAACCTTTTACAAAAATTCCAATTTTGCAGTTTCATTGTTACTATAGAATTTATTAAACTGGGAAAGATATAAACTCGAAGACCGCAGTAGTAGTACAATTTTATTGAGAAAAATTTTATATTTTCAAATCTTTCACGATCCTGACAGTCGACGTTCTCTGTTTCAATCTCGTATGACTCTGTACATAACCAACAATTCGGCACAAGAATCGTGTAATCGAGTGTATCGATGCGCGCGCATGTCCTTATATATATATATATATATATATATATATATATATATATGTATATTCAGCTCGGCGGGAAGATTCAAACAGCAGACAACTAATTTGATACTTCTCCGATTGTTATCTACAGAAATCGTCGCTGGAGCAACAGCGCAAGAAAGAAGTTTGAAAAATTCGTTAAATTGTGTCGCACGTGTACGAAACCGAGTGGTGTGGAACGCATGAACGTGTGCGTAAGCTAGCAGGAAGAGGAAGAGAGGGAAACCAAAAAAGAAAGAAGAAAAAGAAAGAAGAAAGGAAAGAAGAGAGAAGAAAAGAAAAAAACAAAAATTGAAGAGGAAATAACAACGAAGAGATGAAGAGAAGACAGTGTGAGTAGCACAGTGGAAACGGGAGGGCAATGATAAAGAAAAAGAAAGGAAGGAAGGAAATAGCTTAGTGAGAGAAGAGAAAACAAAAAAGTTTCGCGCAACGTACAGTATAATGTGGAGTAGCGTGTTTCGCAAAAGTTTTTAAAAAAAAGTCGATATAGAATTTATAAATAGATCGGTTGGTATACTCACATATGTGCACGCGTACGCATGTGTGCGTGATTACGCGCGCACATGTACGTGATTTTCACTCGAGACTGAAGCGGTGAATTATTCTCGCACGGATCGACTACTCGTGGGGGAAATTCGAGATCCGGCTTACCTTCCATAGCTGACGTCATTACCGGTAAGTTGTTTTTCCGTTACCAGTAGTCTTCTACCTTTTCGACGCGTTAAAAAAAATCCTTTTCCTCTGTCTTTCTTATTTTTTCTCCTCCTTTTTGAAGGGCGAATACGTTCGAGCTTTTCGTAACGTATTTGCTTCCCATTGAGAATTGAAGCTTTTAATAAGATTGTTAACTGGTTAGTTAGTATTTGTATAAACAATTTACACAAAAAAAAGAAAGAAAGTCGCNTCAATATTCATTTTTTTTAATTATAAACATAAAAAAAATTTTCGTTAAAACTATTTTTATAATAAAATTATAATTTTTTTTTTTTTTTTTTACATGATATTACGAAAGTTACTTTCAATTAGCTGTCAATGAGTTGACGAAGGTTAAAAGCTGAAAATACACAGAAGGAAGCGGAAGGAATTTGGATATTTTCTAAATTTGAGCATTTGAATGCGTTCATACGTCGTGTTGATTTTATGTCTTCTCGTTAATGCTGCGTAGATTACTGATGACCCACGTTGATGATCTTATTATGCAGCATGTATTCTATGCTAGAAGCACGTACTTCATAATGCTCATGAAATTATGAACACAGTTATTATTCCGAAGGAGCAATAACAATGATGTGCAATATGTAATTCTCTTAATTTTGGCTTTGCAAAATTGTAATGAAATTATAATGAATTCTTTTTGCACTTTGATATTTAAACAAAATATGTTGATCATGTCAGTTTTGAAAATTGTGCATAACATGACAATCCATTTTTTTCGACTAACGACTATTCATAATGATTATTCATTTCGTACATTTGCATGGTATACTTGACTGGTTGTGAAACTGATGAAAAAAAAAAAATTACTGAACTTGATAATCGGATAATCTAATATCTTAAAAAGATTATTAACTTGAAAGAAAGTTTTTATTCTAAATTATATAATTTAAATTTATTATATAAATTTATTTTTACATTTTATTACAAAATTCATTATGTATGTTATAATAGTTTCCTACATAAGGTGTGTATATGCCACACTTATTAATAAATCACATATAATAAAGTAAGCTAAATAAGGGTGTTATAAATTCAAAGAATAGGAAAGAAACTATAGTTACTTTGACAAGTGTTTAGACAAGATTTATTAACAAATGTAACCAAAATTGAATTTATATCCGAACATCGAACAGTGACTTAAAAATTAAGAAATTAAGAAATTGAACATGAAAAAAAATATATCTCGTGAAGTATATTTATCTTCATTGTTTCTTTGACATAAAAATTAACGACTTTGCCAAACTTACGTTCTTATCAATTTTTTTTTTTTGTTCTTTTTGTTTAGCTGTACAAGAAAAAATTTCTTTGTCAATTTTCAATATTGATGGAGATACTAAACTTTGAAAATTCTTATACAATCAACATTTTCAGATATTGAGTAATAGTATGTCTCTATAGTGAAATGATAATTTCTATAATTTTCGTTAGTAATCTTTTTTAGTAAAGGAAACTAATGAAAATGATAATGGATTTTAATATTTTTCCAATTACTAGCTGACGACTTTTTCAACCTGTTTCTATGCACAGCTTTGAGAATCATTACAGTACCGTTACTTTGATGATGCCAGCCACTGACGTCCTTGCGAACTTTTTCCTTCTTTTTAAGAATGTGCGCTGTTATCGATTTTCGTTTTATTTCACATACGAATTGTACGAATTACTAATTAATATCCCCATTGATATCAATCTATCAAATATTTATAGAACATCATTACAATTATTTTTAACACGACTTGAGCTTAGTATATTTTACACACATACACTTTAGAATTAAATTTTGCGAAATTTTTGTTGCGTCGAAGATTTCTTTTTCTGTATGAATATTTTGTCGAATGATTTTATAGAACATATTTAAAGTAAGGAGAAAACAGGAGAAGAAGGAAAAAGGTAAAATAAATAAGGAAAATACGGAAAACATTTCAGAGTATTTTGCAGAGTGATTCTCAAAACGGAATAATTTACGTCTGAACGGAAATGTCATTAATTAAAAGTATATTTTAATATAATGAAGAAACATAATATTAATTATGAATAAAAAGAAATGAACGAAATCATTATTACTTCATAATAAATATGATTAATTACTATGGAAGTAATCGTAATTAATTATTCTAATTATTTCGTTTTACATATAATTCACCCTTAACAAAATCAATTAAGTGTTGTTTTCATTTTTATGAAATGAAAGCCTTTATGAAGTCGATGTAATAATGAATTATTTTTAAAATTTCTTGGAAAAACATGGAAAGAAGAAATTTGCGAAAATTTTACTGAATTACATTAAAGTCATATTAAAAATTAATCTGAGAACAAAATTAGGTAGTTATTTATTGCAGGATGCAGAAATTTTTCATTTGTGGATCTTCTTAAATACAATATTTTAATATTATCTTGAGGATGCAGGATAAATATGATAAAAATTAAAAAATTTGCAGTGAAAATCCGTTGTAAATGGAAATGAAAATTAATTTAATTTTGAATGCCTCGAATAGAGATTAGTCATATGAATGCATTTGTTGTTTATGTAAATAATAATAATGTGTGTAATTGATCAGTATAAATATTTGAATAAAATTGGTGATCTGAGTCTTCTATGCTGCTTGTCATAAATTTTTTATCTATTCTCGATATATCTTATCAGTGACACATCACGAATTAAAGAACAAGGAAAATATATTATGAAATATCCTCTGAATTTAATCTTTGACGAACTTTGAAAATATTACTCACTCAGTATGATATTGAATTGAATCTCTTAGATTTAAGTGTAAGCTTTTATTGCTTTGATTTAACAAGTTAAATTCGATAATAAATATCTTGGATACGCGTTATATATATATATATATATATATATATATATATATCGCTGATATCACTGATATTGCGCGTCTTTGATGAAATTTCAAAATTGTTGATCGAAATGATCGTAGTGATGAGAGTAGTTTCTATAGACTGTTATTTCATAACGGACTCAATTAAAAATCAGTCTCATTAAATAATCAGTTTATATAAAATCGAAATGTTCATTCGACAACAGAATGAACAGAAAGATGAAGAAAGATAAAGACACTGGAAAGAAGTAGAAAAAGAAAGAGCGAAACAAATTTGTGTTTAATATGAATTAACAAAATAGGTCAGACAAGATTATAGAGCTATTATTATTATGTCTTTAATAATCTATTTGTGATTAATTAAAATTTAAGAAGGAAAAATGAATTTTAAGAAAAGACGAAGAACGACAGCAATGTTGCTAATAAATTTTTATGGCTCTTGTTCTAGTACACAATGCGCTAGGGGTGATGGAGACAGTGAGCAAGCAAGTCCAAGTAGTGAGCGGACTGGGGGTGGGAGGTCCGGTGGGCCCTGTGGGTCCAGTGGGGGCAGATTTGCATCACCATCATCATCCTCACTCCCACTCTCATCCTCCACACCCACACGCCCACCCCCACGGTCATCCTCACGGGCCCCATGGCCACTCACTGGTCGGCGTAACGTCGACCCCTGGCAGGGGTCAGACACAACCACCAGTCTCGCATAACCAGCATTTACCTGCGAGATCTACTCCGGTACAGCTGCATAGGTAAGTTATATATGCCTATGTTCATCCATCTATGCTTATGCGTATATGTGTATATGTGTATATATGTATATATGTATATATGTATATATCCCTATCGCGATCACATTACACTTGTATATATGTAGAATGCGTGTGTAGTGTGTACAATATAATTAATCTCCCACAAAAAAAAAAAAAAAATTTAATTGTTAGTAAGTAATTAGTCGCGTGATAATTATATGCTTCCGTAACGCAAGTTCGACAATTATTACTATTTGGGAGAATTGAGTAATTCTGATTTTTGATTTATTTTCCAATTATTTTCATTAAGCTTTAAAAATTCTGATGGTATAGTGTTTCATACGTGAGTACAATAATTGGACAATATTGTTTCCTTATGTACCTAAGTGCATTGGTGTATTGTCATATCATATAAAATGTAATTTATCGAGATTTTATAGAGATAAAGCTGTTAAATATAGATAATACATCGAGTAGATAAAACATACATGTTCTTAAAGTAAAGATTTGTTCGTTTCTATTAATTTGTAACTTGCATTAATTACAATAATATCATGTGCTACTATCCTTTTGCTATTATTCATATTATTTTACAAAATGTAAGTTTACGCTGTTGGAATTGGAACTTTTTAATAATAATTAAATTCAATTTATTTTCGATTTTTTAAGAATCAAGTAAAATCTAGAGAATATTTATTTAGAATATTTAACAAAAATTTAAATTGGAAAAGAGTACTTTTTGTATAATTCTGTATAACAGTATAATTATTATACTTATTTAATTTGAGTATGTTCAATTATTTGCTATACGTACATTACAATATATTATGTTTTCTGTGTCGAATATCAAAACTTGAAATACGCGGCAAGCAGAACATTGAAGTTAGGTGCACAACATACATTCAGTATATTGCGCATGCGTTCTCTGAATTTTACCACTACTGCTACCTGTCGATTCTAACCTCAAACGTCAACGTGCAACGTTGATTTTTAACCTTGCAAAGTTTACACTTATGATCTATAGTTTACTAAAATATATATATGAACGGTTGTGTAGTGTATTTTAACGCAATTATTAAAATAAAACCGCAAATTTTGAAGTCGCGATGTACCAGATGTGTGAATGGAGAATGTACGCGGAGAGGAAAGATTTCTTTGAAACCCAAGATTATCTGTTTGCATGATGAAGTAAGTCCACACAATTATTTTCGTTGCTTTTGTTCGTTATTTCTCATATAAATAACATTATTAAATATATTTTTTATATTTACATAGCTTGATTTTTTTATCAAAGCATTGCATTTTTAACAATGGCATCAGGCATAAATGATTTCAATGTCTGAGACTGTATTGTAAGTTTTTTTTTGTAGAAAATCGTAAAATGTTCTGCTTATTAAATGACATATGACTTTATTTTGGAGTAAATACTAAGACTCATGTTTTTTAACGTTATTAAAATTACTGTTTAATTATAAAAAATTTATTAATGTTAATTCGCGTATTGGAAATTTTACATGCACAGTGGTTAGCATCGTACATAGAATATAAAATAAACAATATCTAAAACGCGGGAAAACCAGTTAGGTTAGGTATGGTGTGAGAATTACACAAATGAAACAAATAGTACAAAAGAATACAGTTTTTTTGCACAGATTAATAAATACGTAAATACTTTTATCATAAATTACTTTTAAATATTTTATAATCAATTTTATAAATTACTTTTATCATAATTTATTTTTGAAATAATGCTTGATTTTGATCTATTGAAACGCTTTATTTTATATATAACGAGAATTGCATTTAAAACGATAAAATCAAATTAGACAGATATATTAAGCAAATTGACAATTTCGTAATACTCTATTTCATAATAGATGACTAATTTATATTTGAATCGTTGAAAAATGGTAATAGATGTAAGAACTATTGAACGAGGAAAGAGAAAGCCAACAGTAGGTCGCATGACGGGGAATAAAAGATGGCGGTGATGGTGGAAATCACGTTTTTTCAATCTGTAAATAGGCCAAAAAAAGAGGAGAAAAAAGTAGAATTAATATGCTTTATCTCATTATAACCAAAGTTTGGAACATTAATCTTATTAATTTTATTAACAAAATATACCACCAATACGTAGTATTTTTAGAAATATTTGTATAAAATTTACACGGATATTTTATCGGCTAAGAAATGGATACAAATTCATGTTCAAATATCGATAGTATTTTTGAGATTAAATAAATAAGTGAGGAAAGAATCAAAGACATTAACATAACATAAGGTGAGAAAGAAACGTATAATTGGAGGAAGGGGCTCAAGGCTACGTTGATTTCTATTTCCTGCAATTCTCTTTTGGGAAAGAACAATAAAAGAATATATTTCTTAATAGTTATATCAGTGTTAACTGAATTGTTTAATAAAATTAAGTATATCCTAAATTTCGTATTGGAATACATGATAAGTACATGATAATGATATATGGAAAAATATACCGATATAAAAAAACAGTTAAAAGATTTTTATATTATCATTATATATGCTATAAGATTAATTAATCAAACTTTTTTTTATCGTTGCCGTCTTGAATTTATTATTTACGGTGATATTACAACTGTGACGAAATTCGTAAGATATATAACATTGATAGTATTCGTTATCGCAGGTGCAACTTCATGTTCTTTTTATTTATGTAATTATTTTATGACGAGACTTAATTTTATGAAACATAAGAATATGTGTAATTGATAAATATATAATTTCTGCTTCTTTCTGATATGATGTACGTGCATATACATAACACTATATGATATGTTTTTTCTTGTTTGCGTATTTTGGAAATGTCCGCCATGTTTACATTCATATTATTCTAACCTTTCGTATTATTTTTGTTGTTTATACATTATCTCTTTTTTTTAAATTATTCATTTTTAATTATTTCATACAATTGTTTATAATACAAACGTAACGGTAATATCATATGATTTTATCATTTGGTAAATTGTAAAATATAAAAATATGGTTAACTCTAATGGAAATAAGGTTAACTCTGTTGGATTTCTTTGCATCACTTTTAAATTTAAAAAGTTACTTGAAAAGCACAATTCAATTGAAAACATAATCATAAACAAATTTTGTACAATTGTATCCGTTATGTGTCATTTGTATGCCAAAGGTGGCATTTTGTTTCTCACCTAACATGGGTATCGAATTTATCATCATTGAACTTGTATAGGTTCATATACTTATGTGTGCATGTCATGTTATCGTTCTCTTCGTGACCTACGTATGTACATAACGTTCTATCGCATGCGCATCATTCATAAAAGGGAAAAAGAGTAGGTGATACATGGGTGGGAGAAGATTTTAGAAGTGGGAGGAGGGGGTCAGTGACCGTTACATCATCGGGAACTCATAGTCTAGGAAAATTCATAAAACTAGCAATTTCTGATTATAAATTCAAATTAAAAAAAAAAAAAAATAAATAAAAATAAAAATAAAAATTCAAAAATTAAAAAAGGAAATTCAAATGATTTTTTAATATAAATAATATTGAGGTGGGATAATAGTCTGATATAATAGTATTTTTTATTACTATTTTTTATTACTATTTCTTTAATATTATTTACTACTATATTATTTACTACTATAATTTTTTATAATTTACTACTATATTATTTACTACTATAATTTTTTATTACTATTTCTTTAATATTATTTTAATCTAATATATCTTTAATATTATTTTGATAAATTATTTTAATATAATATAATACTATTAATTTAATATAATGTACTAATTTATGATAATTTTTCAGATATAAACGTATTTTTTGTGAATTGCTGTACATTTTTGATAGCTTACACAGAAGATTCAATGTCACTAATGTGTTTACAAAGTATTAAATACGTACTAATAGTCAAGAGGTAACATCATCGATAACAATAGAGGATATATTTATATATACATATATATATATATGAAGTTATATTAAATATATATTAATATCTTTTGTTGGAAGAGAAAATAAGATTAGGAAAGCTTATGTACCAGATAACGTATGAAATGAATTGGATAATTTTGGAAGAAAAATGTTTATAAACGTGACGTGAGGCTAACGTCGGTTAATCCTTCACCATTATCCGCCAACGAATAATGCTAGGAATGGCTTGCCAAGCCTCGAATGTATTCAACGATATGGCAACGTCGCTTTACGAAAGCAGACAGGCACATTCACCCTTTGTGATGTCCGGCGCATGCGCAGTCATTCTACAGAGAATAGGTACCGATGCACCGGCACGCGGAATCATGATCTGTGGAATACTGCGACATCGCATATCTTTATACACTACGGCGCATGTGCGACGTATTTTGCCACATGTGACAAACTAACGCCGAAAGGTCGTGTATTTACTATTCTGCCATATATACATATATACATACGTACATCATACATGCATACATACATATGTAGATATCATCACAAGCATATTTTTACCGCCTGATGCGATTGGTTAATTGATCGTCATCCGTCATTATATATATATATATATATATATATATATGCATTTATTTCTCGCGATTTAACTTTTTTTACAAACTTATTATATAGTTTTTCTTGTTACTCTTCATTTCTTTGTCTAACATGTTAATACAGCCCTTCGTTTTGGATTATTTTGTTTTTATGCGTATATGTATATATGATATATAGAGATCTTATATACGTGTTACAATGTATTTGTAAAAAATAGTTTGCTTGAACATTGTTAAGATTGGATTGTTTGCATGTAACAGGTAAAATTGAACGTAAATTTGAAAATATCCTTACATAAAGGTATACTTAGTTTAGAAGATTGTTGGGTAATTTGGTATCATTGGTACAATTTTCTAAAAACAAAGGAATTATTTCATCATAAAGATGAATAGGATAAAATCATTCGATGGTAGACACTTCATAAATTGTCTCTCTTTGACAACTAGTTGCTACTAATGACAAAGGTCCATAATACGGTTACTGTAATTTTAATAAATTTTCAAAAGAGAATTAAATTTTCAAGTATTTTTGTCGTTTTACTAAAATGGCTGCTTGTTTAGCAAGCTTTGCATAACGCGTAAAGATAAAACTATCTTACTTATACTGTTCGCTGCAATAGTGCATGATACATATATCAAGAAATATAATCTGAGGAAACCGTTACTGCTGTAAGGACGTGAAATGAGTAATACGATTTTCTCAATAGAAATGCAGAGTACAGGCGAGTGTATCTGTCGTAAATAACCGCGTTTGAAACGTAGTATATCATAAAAATATGTTTTGCAATTTCATAACTTTTACAGCTATGTAAGATCTTCCACATGACTTTGTCACCACTAACAAAGTTCCCTTCAATGCTTCATTTCAATTTGTTAATTTTGCCAATTTTCGACATCTTAGTCTAGCCTTGTAACTCACTTTCCCGAATGTTTGCAGGCCGGCGCAGAATTATGTGAACATCAAGAGCAGCAGCCCTGTGTCTCCAAGAACGATAGGAGCAGGAGTGACGTACGTGCAGGGTGGTGCGGCTGCATCTTCAGCAGCAGCAGCAGCAGCAGCAGCAGCAGCGGGGACAGCTGGAGGTGGAAGTGGCGGAGGTCCTTCAATCGGAGGAGGAGGCGGTAGCGGTAGCGGCGGAGGTGGCGTTGGTGTTAACAACACCGGTGGCGCGAACAGCGGAGCAGGAGTCGTTGGGGCTGGAGCTGGTGCTGGTTCCGTTGGGAACGTAGTACCAGCCGGAAATGGTAACAGCAACGGTACCAGTAACAGTGTCGGTGCGGGGAGCAATAGTGGCGGGAACAGCGGTACAGTGGGTGGTGCACCAGGAGGTTACGTCGCTGTGCCCATGGCTGGCAGCCTGCGATATATTCATCCGTATCAGTCGACGCCAACGTCGGCGTCGGTGCCGGCTGTAGCGACGATGGTCACCTCGGCCTCGTCGGCACCGACTCCAGTACCAGTTCCAGCGCCCGCAGCTGCACCTGCCAATCCACCTACAGTCAGTCAAACGCCACCACCATCGCTCTCGGGAACTGTTTATGCCGCGAGAGATGCATATCGCAGCGCCACCACGAATGTAGGTATTTTTCTCTTCGATTTATCTCACGATAAATCGGTCGCGCCCTCATCTGCTCATGCTCTGTTGCTTTCGTTTCAGATGAGAGACACCAACAGATTTCAATCCTTTTTTTTCATTTTAACTTTTCCATAGACCGGTGGGAGTTATTTCCCCCCGTCGATTATATACGACAGACACGCGAAAGAGATTAAATTTTAGTCTGTATTAATTTAATTAAGTACAGTGATGAAAGGTGGAGATTGTAGAAGTAGTATCTCTATTCATAAGAAATGATACACAAACAAATTAATTGATTATACTGAAAGGAATGACACGTCCTATTTAACGTACACACAATCTGTAGCGAAGTGTCTTGTGAATTTTTGTATCCGATTTTCATTGGTTGTTAAAACTTCTTTGTCAGAATATCTTAAATTAAAACGGCGTATATATATGACTGACGGATTGTATACATGGTTGCTGTTGATAAACATTCGAAATCATATAATATGTTAAAACTAATCCAACTAATCCAATTTGAACGAAAGTTATGCGAAACGTGCTTATTTTATCACTTCTCTTGACTTTTGACCATTAGCCCTCCTTCTGTTTTTTCCCCGTGCCGAGCAATACAATCTTTATCACGAACGCTGTGCAGTTTTGAATTAATTTTGTCACGATATCAGAATTTTAGGGATCTCGATGAGATTATGTTTGATGGTTTTTATCAATATTTTTATTGTAAATATTGCATTATTTAATTTCAACGGTTTAAAATTCCAATAGACTGTCGCATATGTCAACTTTTCTTTCAGCCTTTAAACTGTCAATCTAGCTTGAAATTTAATTGCTAATTGTAGATGAGTGTAATTTTGATATAAAAGAAACGTCACTTTCCATTTTGGGATGCTTAACGTAATAAACTTTAACAATATAGGAAAGTTACATTAACCATGTAACTTTCCTATAACTTTCAGTATAACCAGCAATAGATAAATGAAAGTATATGGCCTTGTATACTGATAACGTATATAACAAGATATTTGTATCCTCTGTATCTTATAATTTTTGCTATCATTTTTGGTTTATTTTTCACTAAAGAGTAAGAGGAAAGAAATGTTGAAGAAATGTCTAATTTATTGAAAGTACAGTTTACTCTGAATTTAATCATCGACGTTGGTATTGGTTACCTTTCTTAAGATAAACAATACTCCATCTATATAAGTAAAATCAGATAAACGATTGGCTTAGTAAGAAGTCACACGTGTCATATGTTTAGATACCTAATTATGATCTTTAGACACAACATAAGACAACTAGTAGAGGACGTGTGAAAGAAAGATAAAGTGACTAAAAGCAGAGTCTAGTCATAATACGAGTGCAAGGAACGTATGACAGTGTTGTAGGTACATCGATGGTTTAGCGTCTGCCCTCTTGAACCGGGTCATCGATTTTCTTGAAATAAGTTTGCCGAGAAGGTTAGGCAAGATAAATTGAATAAAACGCGCGATGAAGAAAACGTTAGGACGACATATGTAATAGGGAGATAAAGATAGAACGGAGCAGATAGGGGGGAGGGGGCGAATAAAATGACAAATAACAGAAATACGAAAGAGAATGAACGAATATTTATTATGGTGTCTTTCAGGTGAACGAGAGGATCGCCATCAGCGTGAGCAGCAGTCCTCTGTCGCAGATAGGAGTCGGTGTCGGAGTAGTTACAGCCGAATATGCGGCGAATAGCGGTATAGGTAGTGGCATGGCTGGTGGAAGAGGGGATAGACCGAGGATATCTCTTCTGCCACCTGCTTCGGTAACACCGACACCTTCACCGACAGCACCAGATTACCAGCACGTATCCAGTGCAAGAAATTCACGAATAGCCCTGATGCCCGTCCAGCCGGATCAGTATTGTAATCGTACGGCCGTTGAAATGGCCAATCTACAGGAGGCGCCACCTTTCAAGAAGATACGCCTCAGCCAACCAACCCAGATTCAATTGCAGTCCCAATCGCAATCTCGCTGTCATAGTTTGTCACCCGCTGATCCGTGCGTTAAGCAGGAACATGTGGTGCAGTTGCAGCAACCGCTTAGGATAGACACTAGGGTGGGTGTACATAGATACATGGGTGTACAGGGAGAAATGTGAAAAATCTTGACATCTAGTAAATCGCTTTCGAGATAGTTTTAATGAACTTTGTATGAACTCTTTGTATGAACTTATAGAGGTATAAGTATTTAACCCGTTGAGAGTTGCATCATATGCATTTGAATAATGCCTGTATCTTTTATAAGGATTTCTTATTTGTATTTGATGATATGACATTGGAGTTGAATGTACGGTATAATGATAAAAGATATTTTTGTTACACGAAGAATATTGAATTTGCCTTTGGAAAGATTTCATGAGTTTTGTTATTACAATAATAAGGCTGTAAACTTGACATTATACACTCAAGGAGTTAAAAGGTAATGCCAAGTATTTGCAACAGATATCTCTAAAAATATCCATTAAAAAATTTCTACATTAAAGAAGATAATATTTTTAAAATAATTTGTCAAGGTTTTTCATATTTCTCTTAAGAATATTTTGTGCACATATTTATTTNAATGATAAAAGATATTTTTGTTACACGAAGAATATTGAATTTGCCTTTGGAAAGATTTCATGAGTTTTGTTATTACAATAATAAGGCTGTAAACTTGACATTATACACTCAAGGAGTTAAAAGGTAATGTCAAGTATTTGCAACAGATATCTCTAAAAATATCCATTAAAAAATTTCTACATTAAAGAAGATAATATTTTTAAAATAATTTGTCAAGGTTTTTCATATTTCTCTTAAGAATATTTTGTGCACATATTTATTCTTAAATCTTCATTCTACGGTGTATTATATGAAAAATTCCTGCTAGGGGCAGCCGACAACAGAAGCGTATACGCCGCAAACTGAAGCAATATCACCTACGCTTCCGGAACCAAACACGCAAGAAGATGCGCAGTTCAGAAGCACCAAGGATGATCTTCTGCAACAAATCTCCAAGGTGGACAGAGAAATTGCAAAAAGAGAGTCTCAGATAAATAAGCTTCGGAAAAAGTTAAAGGAATTAGAGGAGACGGCTAATAAACCTCTAGAAGCTAGCGGTCTCAAACGACAAGTTGAGGAACAATCTCAGCAACCAAAGCATCAATCTCTGGCACAAAAAATTTATGCTGAAAATAGGGTAAGATATTAATGATTACATTTGATTACATTTTTTTTTATACTTATGTATCTATGCTAATAATATAGATTTTACATTATATCAAATTAACCTACTAACTGGAAAGGATAAAATCAGAATGATTCATATGTTTCTTACTATGTTCCATAGTAGCAAAATAAGTTCACCCAACTAAATAGGATGCATTTTTAAAATAAGAAATGACACAGTTTCGTTACTTAAATCGTGTTGTATGTTAATTACAGAGAAAGGCAGAAGAAGCTCATAGACTTCTAGAGAGGCTGGGTCCTAAAGTGGAACTTCCTTTGTACAATCAGCCATCAGATACAAGTGTGTATCAAGAAAATCGAACAAAACATCAAACGTGTATGAGAGCAAGGCTTATAGCGAGGCTTCGACGAGAACACGCTGAACGCGCATCCCTTCATCGACAGCAGTCGCAAACGTACGCTATTTTGGTACAGGAATGGCATCGTAAAGTAGAGCGATTGGAAGCGACGCAGAAAAGGAAGTCGAAAGAAGCGAAGAATCGCGAATTCTTCGAGAAAGTGTTTCCAGAATTGCGGAAACAAAGGGAAGACAAAGAGCGTTTTAATAGAGTCGGTGCTCGTATCAAGAGTGAAGCTGATTTAGAGGAAATTATGGACGGCCTTCAAGAACAAGAGGTATATCATTCTACTATACTTCATCACTAAGAAAAGAAAAGCTCCTTCTTCGAGTGGAAAAGTTCATTGGGATTATTGCAAAAATTAAAGGAATTGTTAGAAAGATTGTTGTTTTGTTAGAATATCTGATTATTACAAATCAGTGGATCTTAACAATTTGAGATTTGTGTATTTTTATTCTAATTATATTCTTGACAGTATGATCAAGATACAGTATCATTAGATTTAAAAAATAATTTATCATTCATGTCATGTCTTCCATGATATATTTCTTGTTTGAAAAAATTGAATGTATAATAATTATTTCTTATTTTTACAGATGGAAGATAAAAAGATGCGTTCGTATGCAGTAATACCTCCATTATTATTGGATACAAAGCAAAGACGAATCGCATTTCAGAATCGAAATGGTCTTCTTCAGCCTGAAGAATTAGAAGCGCTTCACAGTGAACGAAAGTTAATCAATGTATGGAGTTCTGTGGAGCATGAATTGTTTAAAGAAAAATATTTACAACATCCTAAAAACTTTGGAACGATAGCTCAATCTTTAGAACATAAGTCCGTTCCAGATTGTGTACATCATTACTACCTCACTAAAAAAGCAGAAAATTATAAGCAGCTCTTGCGAAAGTCGCGGCAACGAACACGTAGTTCTCGAAATAATCCTAATAATAAAGTAAGTCTAATTATAATCACGTCCAGATTTAAAGTATATAATTATTTTTTTGAAAAAAGAAAGGAAGTTTTTTACATTAAAATTCATTTTAAAATTTACTTGTATAAGAGATAAAGCATATCATCAATCTATTTTAAGCATAGCATTTAAGCTTGTATGTAAATATCTCTTTTTAAATTTGTGGATCAGTTCTGATAAAACAAGTTGGAAAAAAATTATAGAATACTGAATACATATACGCTTCTAAGCTCATAATATAATATATAAGCTCATGTATACAAATATCTTCAATCAATAATAATGTTAATTTTGTAACAGTTCAATTAACTCTTTCAATTGTTTTCCCAGGTAAATAATACCAGTTCAAATATTGGAACTCTAGACATTTTAACTACGGGTGTTACGACGAGGTTGCAACGTGAGCAACAGCAAAAAACCCAAGAGAATCCTCAAAACAGTTCAACAGCGACATCAACTACAACGACGACGACAACTACGACTACGTCAAGTGTATCAACGGCTGGTGCAACAACAATAGTGACCACTTCGACGACTCCTTTAAGTTCATCAACGTCGAGTATATGTTTGACAACGGACTCTGTAATAGCATCAACGACAGCTACAACGACATCCGTGTTGAGCACCACCACATCATCTGTCACAACGTCATCGACAACAACAACCGTAAAAGAGAATAGGGAAATCAATAAGGAAAACAAAGAGAATAAAATGGAGTCGAAAGAGACGCACCTTATCAAAGTGGAAGTGAAAGAAGAGCCGCAATTAAATTCCGAAACAGTGTCGGGAAAGGACGTCAAAGTAATGTACGTAATATCATCTACTACATAAATTTTTCACGGCAATGACACATAAATTTAACACATTCAAACTTACAGTATAATATTTACTGTGAGCTTCTTCCTGCCTATAAAACATTTGATTCATTGCTTGGAAACTGGAATTTCGATGCGATCGATATTTTAGTCGCAAATGTATACACACAGAATTGCTTACCAAGCTAAATATTATTATTCCTATTTCTACTTTGATTACGTTTGACTATTATAGAGCTTAAAATAGAATTTCTAAATAATTAACTGAATGTATTTTAGTAATATAAATGATGTCTTTCTTATTACAATCTTTGAAGAAGGAGAAAATAACATAAATTTTTAAAACTTTTTTGAACAGAATCTTCAAAAGGAGTTATATATTTCTTCCATAGATCTTTGATCAAACTTGTGTATTTTGACTTGTACTTTTAGAAATATTGATTAGAGTAGTGATTTGCAACATTGTACAGATTATTTTATAAATGTTTTAAGCTTGTGTGATGTATGCAGGTTTCAGGGAATATGTGTTACATACATCTTTTTATTTATAAAACAGCATAGTATGTTGATAAATTGTATTATTCGTTCCAAGAAGCTTGTGGTAAGAAGTTATTATCATAACATATTAGAAGCAAATCTTCTTATAGCCATAACTGTATCTGAAAATATCACATGAATTTCAATCTTAATTATCCATCGTCTTACCTCGTAAAAACCATTTTTACTATTGTCGATTTTGTTGTTATTTCTGCCAAGTTAAATTTCATGTATAGATACTTGCATGCACCCTTTTGTCTTGGGACTATTAAAACTATGAATTTTCGAATTCAGTGTAAACACATTGGACACAATTTTAAGAATCTGCTACATTTAAAAATTTTTCCAACGAAGCTGGTGATTTGTAAATGTAGTCCTACGTGGGTTTTGTATTATCTAAAAACAGTTTTTTAATTTATTTTTATAATTTGAACAAAACGATAGAAACGTGATAGAATATCAATGTGGCAGAGGCAATTTAATCGTCTCTTCTGCAAATCACTTTCCTCCTATAATTTTCATCCTTCGTTCGTCAATTTTTTTACAAACGAAAAATTTACAAAGGTAGAAATTAATTTAATAAGCCACCGACCAGTGAAAATCGCGGCAATCGCAATTGTCGGGAAAATGGAGAAAGAAAGAGATTGAGAAAAATACAAACAATCGTTTAAAGCGCATGGATAAAAGATGAGAGAGGGGGTTGAATGGAGGATAGATAGGGGGGAAATAGAAGGTGGTGGTAAAATGAAGGTTCGAGAGGCAAGGTAGGGTAGTTATTAGCAGATTGTAATGCTAATCAATGGTTAGTGGATTATGTTTACGTAGGCATTCATCATCGAAATGGAGTCGATCGTTGAAAATCTGATTCTGAACCGCCTGAAGACCAGAGTGTTTACTCCCCTCGTTCGTTTAGAAATGATGTACAGAGTGTTTTATTAATTCTGCAGCAATTGCACTCGTACCGGCAAATGCTTTCTTCCGTTTCTTCCTTTTTTCCCTAATTTTATCGAACTTTTGGAATTTTTGAATTTTTTTTCAATTCTTGAACGACCAAGACTGTCGAATCGAACCGATTTCATGCAGATATTTCTTTTCAAATTGCATACATCTGCACGAACAAATTATCTCACCTTTCGAGTAAATTTAATTACCAGGTGAAAAGTAAATTTTTTACTTTTTCATCTTTGTCGGTATGAAGTGAAATATATACACAAGATACGACTACATACGTGTAGCATTTAATATATAACGAATGCAAATGAAAAGTATATATAACATTTGAAATCTTTAATGAGAATGTTTTGCAGAATTATTGAGCATGAATTTCATCGAATTTATAATTAATAGAAATTGAGAACAGATTTCTTGTTGTTTGTTGTTACAAAATTGAAGAGAGATTTGATTTGAAAGCTATTAATAGGAAGAAATCGTGTTGCAGAGAGGCAAACAACAGCGGTGGTGGAAACGTGGTGGCGGCCAGCAGGATAAAGGAGAAGAAAAAAGATAATCACGCTGCCCCTATGGAAACCAGCGACGAGGAAGCTCAATCAATGGACACCATTGGTAAGTTACCTTAAATAAATTATACTAGTGTTTGCTTTGTCAATCTTTTACCACATTACCGGAACAATTGTACCGCAAGCTTCTCAATAATCGGCGTGATTTTATTTTTCTATATGTATTTGATAACAAATTGTATCAAACAAGCGCCTGAATAATCGGCGTGATTTTATCTTTGTATGTACTTGATAAAAAGTTTTTTATCCTTTCTCTTTCGTTCTTTTTTTTTTTATTTTTTATTTTTTAAAGCATTCGTTCA
>NIPQ01091319.1:3619-16353 GCA_002806875.1 Lepidotrigona ventralis hoosana | reverse complement strand
TTTTCTTACATTGTATTTTTGTTTAAAAAAAAAAAAAAACTTTGAATTAATTTTCTGCAATTTTCATCGCAGAACTCGCGTGTAATTGTTTATTTCTGTCGGGAAATTCGGGAACGAAACGTTTGAATTAATCTGATTACGTTTTGTGAATTGCGAATGTGATTTTGTTCATTTAATTTAAGGTCTTAACAAGAGGGGTTGAAATCCTGTCGAGTAGAATACGATTTTCAAAGTTTTAGAAACGATCGAACGGTGAATCGATAATAGATTTCAATTAAATGAATACAAATGATCTTTGATTAATTTCTACGTTAAAGAATTTCATGCACATACCTTCTCTTTCATCGTTCTTTAATTGCAAATCTTTACTATTAATTATACAACGTGGGAAGTTAGACTCTGTCGTACATGTGTGGATCGTTAACTATTATAACATTGGCAGAGTGATTAATAATTCATTAATTTTCGCAACATCTTTTAAAGTTAGTTATTTTAAATTTTATCACGACATAATTCGTAAACTAAAATAATTGAACTTTCAATGCTGGTAATTTACTTCTANATTTTTTTTTTTTTTTTTTTTTTTTTTTTTTTTTTATCTTCACTCGGTAATTGTTTCTACGATCGTTCGTCGCATATACTGAAACAAATACTATAAACAATCAATTACCTTCTCTTATGTTATCATTTCACATGTTACCATTATCACCATTGTTATCATTATGATTAGAACATATGTTACATATGTTTGTAGGTACAGTATAATGTAATTAAATATTATAATATTTGATAATAAAAACTTGACACGTCAACGATAATTTGCAGATTCAAGTAGTTTGACAGAGGGAAACTGATTGATACTTCATACACGATTGTTAAAGACGCAACCATCGATGAATTTATTTGAATTATCATTTATTATTATCATCTATCGTTATTAATCGCGTACATCTTAATATTTATCTAATAGAACGCCGACTGTTAATAACATCATTTCAAGCTTATGCTTACACCTATCTTTCCGTTTACTCGTTATTTCCATTTGTTGTTGAACATCGTCAGTATTTTCATTGTCAGTAGCTAATGTATCAACATCATTATCACTCTGTTCGTCTCCGTATCCGTTGGTTTTTTCATCGTCACTTTTACTGAATTGAAACGCAGCCAGACCAAATCTCTTGATACGTTAACACTGTCTATACACCGTGTTCATACTTACACCTTCAGAACGCGAGAAGCGAATCTGTTTGTTCTTCTTCTTTCCTTTCTTGTTGATCGGCAAGTGTGTTCACTTTCTCTCGTTGTTGGTGGTCGAGGTGGTCGACTCTTGATCCTCGTTAACCGTGCTATTCGCTTCGTCGGATTGCATCCTCTCTTCGGTAGCATTCGCGTGGCACAGTTTCCTGTGCTTGTGGACGAAATAATAGCTGGGGAACTTGCAGCCGCAGATCTTGCACGGATAATACTGAACGTTCAGGTCCAACAGCCGCACCTCCCTTCTGTTTCGTGAGGTGTCCTGCCTCTGTCGGTTGCCGATCGAGTCGGTCGCCCTGGTCGGCAACAAGTGCCTCTTGGTGTGCTTTCTGTAACAGTACTGAGACTTGAAGGTGTGCCTGCAGTAACCGCAGGTGTAGCTGCCGTTGCTGTTGTCCATCGCGTCCATCGCTGACTCGATCTGATCGCATCGCGGAGTTCTCACCGCCGTCGGTCCACCGTTCTCGTCATTCTCGCCCGATGAGGCGAGATTCCCCGACTCGAAACACGGCCTTTGCAAACGCGACTGTGCCGTCGTGGCACTGGCCACCCCGCACGAGCCTGCCGACGACGAGTAATTCTCGTTCAACACTCGATGAAACTTCACCGGGCCATCGCAACAGGCTATGTCGTAAACCACTGACAAAACGTTCGAGGAACCGTCGTTGTTCCCACTGGAGTTGGAGCCGCGTCCTCTTCGCCTGGATGATCGTCCTCGATCGTTCTCGCCGATCGACGTCGACTCGACGTTCCTCTCGTGATTCCCAGTCGTCGTTCCGTCCTCCACGGACGGTGTCAATGGTGACGAGCGTGTTTGCTGCGTCTGGTTGTTGCCCGAACTTGGCCGTTCGTAGTGTTCGTGTTCTTCCTTCGCCGGCTGAACACGCCGTTGCTGTTCCGTTGTCGGTTTCTTGCCTTCGCACGTCGATCGAGGCGCCGAGGATTGTGAGGTGACGGAGGACGGCGTGGGTGAGATCGATTGACAGGGTGACGACGACGTTCTCGTCGATGCGGCGACGATTGGCGTCGCGGTGAACGCGGTGAACGCAGCTGTCGCTGCCGCCACGAACGGGGGCAGGGAACTCGAGGACACGTTCTCCGGCGACTGTGGCCTGGCCTCCACTCTCAGCGCCCGGTTCCGCTCGATTTGGAACAGCGACGACTTCGGCGATGAAACTTCTCTGTTCACAAAGACATCACGGATATTAGGAAACATGTGTCTTACTGTACTCTACTCGCTTGCGAACAAATATCAAATAGTGGGGAGAATTCGGAATATTTATTTCTAACAAATTTCTTCAAATATTCCTTTACAAAATACGACTATATACATTTCGGCACATTTCTCTTCTCCTAAGAAAGTCAAAGTCTTTCGAACGTGAATGGAACTTTTAATAAACGACATCAAATCGTTCTCGATGTGATGCANATCAAAAAAAAAAAAAAAAAAAAAAGAAAAAGAAAAAAAACTTTTCAACAGATTTCTCTCTCAGTCTTCGTTGTCGTCTCATGTTGAGACTCGCTGAAATCGTCAGCCAAGCGAAAATGAACATTCAAACCTATAAGCCGTCTGCGTTTCTTGGACGTTCGAGGTCGGGACGACGGAAACGCCGAGCGGAACGGTCGATTGCATGAGCACCGACGGTTGCAGCTGGGGCAAATGCGGTATACCGATGGTGGAAGAGGCTGCTGCCGGCGCGGTTACCGATGGATAAAGAGACGCTGTCGGTGGCCAGCACATACTCGGATCTATCATCAGTCTGCTCGGTATAGGCCTGAGTATGTTTCCAGAGCCTGGCGTCGACGTGGGCATCGACGTCGATGTCAACGTGGACGTCGGTGCTACCGGGATCGGCGTCGGCAATGGCGGCGGTGCCCTCAGCCTGAGCAACGCAGCCCTGCATTGCTCCAGTGCCCCCGGCATGTGCAGCAAATGCGTGGCCAACAGCACGCTGTACACGTTGTCCAGTGTCACTTCCAATCTGCCCGTGTACATGTAGTTCAACAAAGGCGCGAACGCTTCTCCACCTAGAAATTACGAATTTTTCTTTTTTTTTCTTTTTTCTTTTTCTCTCTCTCGTTTCTCAAACGAGAAACCGGCAATCGCGATTGTTTGAAGCGTGCTTTGTTTGAAGTAAATTTCAGTAGAAATTGTTCGACAGAAGAATCTCCATTCTGAAAGTCGCTTCTTCAGATTTTTGAATTCTCTTTTAAAAAAGAAACGCACACAATGCGATTTTTTTTGTTTGACAAGCATCGAATAAAGAATTAGGTATCTTCTCTCGTTTAGACTTACTTACTTACTTCTTCAAATCTTTTTGGAAATATTTGGCATTTAGTTTGATTTTTTTTTTTTTTTTTTTTTTTTTTTTAAANTACGAGTCTCTCCCTTAAAATTTGTACGATTTTTTTGAACACGGTTACCATTCTGTTGAATATACGTAATAAATTTTGAAAATTCGACAACGAAGGCTCTGATGAACAAATTTTATTCTTTCCTGTACAGGAGAAACTCTAATCTTCAGACTTGACGATGGATCTAATCAGAATATTCAAAAATCGTACGAGTCTCTCCCTTAAAATTTGTACGATTTTTTTGAACATGTTTACCATTCTGTTGAATATACATAATAAATTTTGGAAATTCGACAACGAAGGCTCTGATGAACAAATTTCATTCTTTCCTGTACAGGGGAAACTCTAATCTTCAGAATTGACGATGGATCTAATCAGGATTTTTTTTCGAACATGGTTAGAAAAATTTTTTAGCGTTTTCACAGGCGTTTGGATTTTTTACAATTTTTGAGAGAAAAAAAAAACATCCTTTCTGTTGGAAATCATTTTCGAGAAAGACGAAAGTATCACGTTTTGTTGATTGTTGTATCCATTTTTTATACAAAATCACATCAGTTTAAATTGTCGACAATTTTTCATTGTCATTGACATACAATTACGCTCTTCACCGTACATTACGAGAAGAAAAAACTTAACTGCATTGCAATCAAAGTTTATAAAAGAAGCAACAATTTATATTTCGAGTTTATGTGAAAATCGAATGCCCAAAATTGAAAGTAGCCGGAAATCTTTTTTCCAAAGTCATCTTTTATACACGCAAACACGCCCATGCGTTGAATTGACGAATTCGAGAAACTTGCAGAATGCCGAGAAAAAAAAAAAAAGAAAAAAGAAAGAAACAAGTGATAATTAAAATCGTATGAAAGTACAATGCAGCGCACCATAAATTATTCCATTACAATTATCAATTTTGCGATGGTTCGAAGTGATCTGCAGAGCTTTCGTTATGTCGAGCTACGATGATACACACGCACTAACTCTCTCGAGGCCTGTCACACGATGTACTCGTGTCTTTCGGAACACGGGAGAAAATTATTGTTGACGCAGGAACTACCGGTGCTACTGTGTACAGGTATCACACCGGATATCCAGCCAAGAGAAGGCGGAAGGAAGGGACGGTGGTGGTGGTGGTGGGCGAAACGCGCGAGAGGAAGAATTGTCTACCGAGCAATCATATAAACGCCATGCGAGAATATTCGCGACACTGATTGGCAGTTATTCCCCCGCGGCAGAGAAATTGCTTCTCATAATTTAGCTGTTCCATGTGCGGATCCAACGGGCCAATTTTGCGAAATAAATTACGATTCTGGCATAGAATCGATCGGTTGATTTCCCCCTCCCCGAACCGTCGTATTAAAAATTCGATTCAAACCGATTCTTTCTAGTTTTTTATTATTATTATTATTATTGTTTATTTCACATTTTTCGCCTATAAGGCGTAACACCTTATCTATCGATGACTGCCATATTTCACCCCAGTTACAGTTAAGATTTTTAGTCCACGCAGAAGTGATGAAACAGAAAATTGTGTCCAACACGTGTCAAACGAAATTATTAATTTTTCAATGTTAATAAGTTTTATGAGGACGAAATTTTTATTTCTGCAATTATATTTTTTTTTTTTTGTAAAATATAAATAAATTTTTTTCTTTTTTGTTAGTTTACTTTTCTATTAAATAGAGACATTTATAAAAAATTAGCACGTATATTTTCTTCCCATCTTAACACGTTCCGTGCCAAGCGATTTTTGCCTTTTGTTGTCGTTCAGGCCATTTGATATTTTGACTAAACGTTGATATATTACCACACAATCTTTCATTACATCATCAATCGATAAGTAGTTCTCTTGTTTAGAGTAGCTATCACATCGTGTACCACTTGTGGTAATATTATTAGAAATATGGTGGTGCACGTGGCCTGAAGATCAAGTTTAACGTGTACCACCGGTGGTACACATGATGAGAAACCAACGTTATGAATCCCCAAGTCAATAAGGTGTTAACAAACGTTTTTTACAAGTACAAGATTGCTGGAGAAGAATGTCTTGTGATTTATATTAGCAAGAAATACCTCTTTCGCTTGTACAAGCGAAACGATATTTACAGAGGTTTTGTGCAGAGATAGAGTTCGAAGCTGAATAAATTTTTAAATTCACGGAACTCGAGTCGGTAACTTTGTTAGATCTCAAAACTCTCGAAACTTGAATTTCTGATTTTATTCTGTAAGAGGAATCCCTGCCAGTTTAAGAATTAGAATCTATGCTTCTCGTGCAAATTTTTTGTTGGCTCTGGTTGAACAAAGTACAACCAAAAATATCTAATCCTAATTCTTGTTTAACAAAATTAAAATCCGTACTGACATTGAAAAGTGGATGGCATTTAAGATGTCATTTTCCTTTTAGTGATTTCCTTTAGATTTGGATATTTTGCATCGTTATTCCAGAATTGCAAATGATCCTTTTTTATTCGTTGACTTTTTTTTTACGTTCTCTTG
The DNA here is from genome assembly GCA_002806875.1 of Lepidotrigona ventralis hoosana. Classification (NCBI taxonomy): domain Eukaryota; kingdom Metazoa; phylum Arthropoda; class Insecta; order Hymenoptera; family Apidae; genus Lepidotrigona; species Lepidotrigona ventralis. The sequence goes on along the minus strand of NIPQ01091319.1, from coordinate 10,251 downwards.
TCTGAATTTGAGTTTCGAACCGCGAAAAAAAAAGAAGTACGAAACTCGAAGCTTTCTCGAAGTTTCGGTTACACTTTTCGTGTAACCTAACCTAAAACCTAACCTAACCTAAACCACCCTTAGTTTCATTATTAACAAATCATTATTTACCAGCGATCCAACAACGCAAGGCTTTATTTAATCAACTCGATCATTTAGGTTAGTTTTATCTGTCATCTTTATCACTCATTATTTTTCACATGTTCGTTATCTGTTATAATTATCGATCAGTCATCGTTTCGGCAGAAAAACATAATTAAACAAAACATATTATTTACTGTGCACGAGAAGAAGATGATAGAATTATATCTGGCGAAGTCGCGTCCGCAAGTAACAAGAGAAAATACATAAAACAATATCGCGAATTGTAAATTAGCTTATTAATGTAGCTTTAATTGTCCTGTCATGCCGAGCACTGTCAATTTATTTGATTGATGTACATAATACAAAACTAACAAAACGCCCGGCCGCGATACTAGAAATTAATAATTATCGTAAATGTGTCATCCGCAAGTTGATTAATCACGTCACACTTGTCACAACGGAAAATATATCGATACTTGACAAATAAACGACACCAAGGTTAAGTGTTTCGAATCATTATCGAGTCATTGTGTGTTTCGTAAATGTAAATAAATTTGCATCTGTCGATTACTGAACGTATGAAGTGATTATTATTATTATTATTATTATTATCATTATTATTTTGATTATCGCTCGATTCGTTTAATGTGACATGGAAGATGAAAAGTTTGCATTATTTAAATTATAAAATAGCGTTCCTTTTACAAGATACTTTCTTGACTAACCGCAAAGTCTCTATGAGCAAAGTTGCGCATTAATCGATTAAAATATTTTTCGTTTTGTGTTTACGATCAGCTGGTTTAAAAATAGGAAATTAATATTCGAAGATTATTCGGTTGATTTAAACAATAGCATTAATCGCCAGTTGGCACGATCATTTAGACGTGCGTACCATGTGGATTTAATACTTAATACAAACAATTTATCATTTGACATAATTCCGAAAATATTTCTCTGACCGGAGAATCCGCCGTCGCTCAATTGTGGCTTCTGGGTATTCAAAGGTGTGTTTTTAATTTCACAGCAATGAAAACTCGTCTTGTCTAACTTGTAAATGAGGGTATTTTACTTGGCGAAGAAACTGTATTCTTTACGAATTCTTTGTGTGAACTGTATTTCTTGGCGAATTCTTTACGTGATCGATTGCTCGTTCATAAATTATAGAGATTCCTCTCCTATTGAAAATTGTAACGTTTCCGGTCGACGTGAAAATTGTAACGTTTCTGATTCGTTGATTACTCGTTGAGAATTATAACCTTTCTGAGGCGCGGCCACCTACGAGCCTGTTTTCATTAGAGCGGGCTAGTTCGATCTAGCCAATCAGGTTCGAAGGACGAGATATAGTTTAATTGCTCTGCTATAGGTTGTCTCAAAACGCTGTGAAATTAAAGCATATATATAACACGATTGATGCCATAACAGATGCGAGTGTCAGCGACCGTCTTGATCTACGTGATGAGCCCTGATTTAGTACACATTAAACATTGTAAACATTCAACAAACAAACAACACAAACAAGGTAAACATTCAAAAGAATGTCGAAGAGATATAAATTAGACCACATGATTCAGGACGCAAAAATGTTTAATATTCTTGGCTGGCAATAGTAAAGAGTAATAAAAATCGCTTAACAAAATGTGAAAATCATTCTAATACAATACTCGAGGGTTCGACCGAGGACATAACCTCAAAATTTTAATTATCTAAAATTTTAATAACCTAATAACCTAAAGTTTTAAAAAAAAAAATAAACCTAATAACCTAAAGTTTTAAAATAAATAAAATTTTAATAACCTAATAACCTAAAGTTTTCTGTATAAGAGATAGCGAAGAAGAAGAAAAAGATCGAACAAAGATAGTGAAGACTACGTATCTACCATTTTGTATCTATCATTTCTACTTACATTATCTACAATGTAATTTATATTTTAGCGATAAGTAACAAGACCAGGAGGCAATTAATTGTAATTGGATGTCTGTATATAAAAATACTAATAACTCTACATTTTCTAATAGCACTGGTCTCGTCCTCCTTGAACTAATAACATTTGTCCAATTGTGGAAAATACTCTTCCAGAGCTGGCAGATATTGCTGATGTGCATAAAGCAAGTTTTAGATGTTCAATCAAAATGAAACATATTCCTGGTTTATTATACTTGTCGAGAGGTACAGGCTTGCAAGCCTCATTTAAACTTATTTTGAACTCCTTCAAAAGTTTGTTAAATAAACAAACAATAATAAAAAAAAACTTCACTTTTTTATTCGTTCACGGATTCACAGATGTTTTATCATTTCTCTGTACATCATTACAAGACATTTGGACTCTTAATGGCGAGAACAGGAAGACACATAGAAAACGCTAATTTCACTGTAAAAAGAATCTCAACGTTTGATTAATGAAGTATTCAATTCAGAGCTGGCAGATATTGCTGATGTGCATAAAGCAAGTTTTAGATGTTCAATCAAAATGAAACATATTCCTGGTTTATTATACTTGTCGAGAGGTACAGGCTTGCAAGCCTCATTTAAACTTATTTTGAACTCCTTCAAAAATTTGTTAAATAAACAAACAATAATAAAAAAAACTTCACTTTTTTATTCGTTCACGGATTCACAGATGTTTTATCATTTCTCTGTACATCATTACAAGACATTTGGACTCTTAATGGCGAGAACAGGAAGACACATAGAAAACGCTAATTTCACTGTAAAAAGAATCTCAACATTTGATTAACGAAGTATTCAATTGACGATTGAAATTGAAAGAAACTTGAACGTTGATTAACGATAATTAACGATCGAAAATAAGAATTTAATCCTTTAGTACTTTTAAAAGATATTTAATCGTTGATTGCTGAACTAACAACCAGAGTAAGAAATCCGATTGTTATTTATGACCAACAACCAAAGTTGGTAATGCAATCGTTAATCGCGATCGAGTACTAATTGGAAAAATTGATTCGTTAATCGTTGATTAATTTTTTTAGGCTCTGAAATTATCGAGCAAATGAGGAACAGCAGGAGATCGATGCTTGAAAGTTAAAGAACATTGTTCTCTCTCTCTCTCTCTCTCTCTCTCTCTCTCTCTCTCAGCTTCTGGCCGATTTTGTAAGCTCGGCTGCTGTGTCTCTCTTTCGACTATACTTAAGCAAATGACCCCGACAATAATGGCCGTGGAAAGAAAAAACTTAAATTTTTCACCTGGCACCCAACTCGTTTCCGGGGGTAAAACCATCAAAGCGATTTTACCATGTCTCCCGCTTCTACGTCAATGTTTGCGAGGCCGCGGGCGAGAGAGAACTTTTTAATTGGCTACCCTTAATTAGTTAACCAGCGGTCTCGGTAATTATTCTGTTTCTCGCTCCGTTTCCGTATAGCCCGGCTCTCCGTCCTCCTCCCATCCGACCCTGCTGCTGCTGCTTCATCGCTTTTTCCTCATTCCCCGTACGTAATCGGAATCTTCTCTCTCTTCTCGTGTTTTCGCTACGAGTTCTTGCTTCTACGCTCGGCGGTCCGACAGAGCTGAGCACCAGCCTGAATCAAACGGTATCGTACCCACTTCTGTTTGCTCAACTTCACCATGAACGAAATGTCAAAAATATAGGATAGTCGCAGCGGGAAAATGGTGAAACGCGTTTTTGGATCAACGGAATGCGGTAGCAATCGCTGTCGAATTTTCTGGTCTGGTCGCAATATCGAGCATTGTCATTGGTTCTCAGATGGTATTATTTTTATGGTTCTCCTGTGAAGCTGTCTGTCCAACAAGAGGCACTAGATCTAAACAAGTTGCCCCCATTCTAGACACACTCATCGATCACTTGTTTAGATTTATTGCCTGGACCAATTACAGGATATCTTCATTTTTAGGTTTGACTCAGGGAACGAGCTCTTTGCATTCGAAGACTATCATTACAGAAATTAGCTGAAAAAGCAATGAGAAGTCTCTTTCCTGACGAAATCTTCTTTCTTGTTGTCTCGAGCCTTCTATCGCTCTTTTAGTAGCTAGATCTTTTATGATTGAAGAGATTGATATCGGTTTGAAATGAAAAGAATCGATTTAAAGTAGAATGGTTAATTGAAAATCCTCCTGAAATTCATTCAACAGTTATTTGACCAATATAAGGCTGATAATAAATTAGTGATAACTATTGCTCCTCAAAATATAGACCACATGGTAAAACATATCCTAAAAATGCGGTAGCTATAGATAAAAATAGAATTATTCTTCTGATAATTCAAACATGAGTTAATGTAAATGAATAATAAAATAAGTTTCGTCCAATATCAGTATAATTATTATATGAGTTAAACGAATTAATCATCCAATATTTAAGCAATAACAGAAACATTGTAACAGAAACATTGTTTTTCTCTGTTCTCAGAAGGTGGTAGACAAATCGGACCCCATGCCTGCATCGTTTGCCAGAACATCGTCGAAGGGAACACTCAGAGCAGAGCGTTGCCACGAAGTCAAGCGTCTCAGTATGGTCTGCGGGAGGATCAGGTCGCGCCTGGTGCACGCGTGTGCAATACCTGCAGGTGCAAGGCTGTCAGAGGACGGTACACCGCGTGTCCATTGCCCGGTTGCCCAAATTTAAACAACAGCTCGAAGACCAGGGTGAAGAGGCTGCGAGCTTTGCCAGCCAAATGGCTCGATTTACCTGCCGAAATTCGCGATCCAATTATTCAAGAATTTCGTAAGCATATATATTGCGCACGAGTTTACGACATAGCGAACACGTTGACTCGAAAAGAGAGAAAACAGACCGACTAGTTTGACAAATATTTGTCAACTATGAATCTTGTTGTTCTTGCAGAAATACCAAGTAACGTGACGAAATGTTGCTCGGCCTGTTTCAATCGAATATCCCGACGATTGGCGCCGCATCTAACCGGTGGTAGCGAAGTGCCCGAGGACTCGGTCGACTCCCTTGCTCGACAGTGGACGGACGAGGAACTGGAACAACTGAGGAGAGCCCTTCGAGAGCACGGCACCAACTGGATGAAAGTTGCCGAGCAAGTACCTGGGAAGACAAACCATCAGTGCAAAAATTATTATTTCACTTATCGGAAGAAGCTGAGTTTAGACCAGGTTGTCGCGGAATACTATCAGTCGTTAGGCGAGGAGAGGAGACCTTGTCTAACGGACGAAGAAGAAAGTGGTAGCAGTACTAGTAGCTGTGACGAATTGGCGGTAAGTTGTTCGCTGAGATCTAGTTTTCCTTTTCAAATAGTATATTTTATACAATATGCAATTACCTTTGATCTAACAAGTCTTAACGATCCATTTCATTATTTCTCACTTAGGTTCATGATTCGAGTGATACAGCCAGTGCAGGTAGTCCAGCGAACAATTTATCCAGTGGAGCACCAGGTACACCCAGTGTCACGGCAGCCTCGAATCTGCCAATGTCTTTCTCACGATCGACAGACCAGAAGCTCGGTGACAAGTTGGCGGATATCGCTGTGGTTTCATTGGTACCGCCGGTGAGCATAGGTCCGTCACAACAGTCTTCCACCAGTGGAAGTAGCAATACTGCTTCGGCTGGCACTAGAGAAGATTATGATAGTTCTGCCACGGTAAGACCAAGTTTTTATCCGATTGACAGTCGAGAAGGTTAAAAAAAAAATAGGGTAAATTATTTGACCTGCATTGACAAAAAGAAATATTTTAACACGTATGCTCAATATAAAGTTCAAAGGATATATTTTTCTCAGTAAATTTTTATGCTTCATTTCCAATAGATTATAAATTTTTTAATTTCGTACAATTCAACAAAGACTTAAAGACAAATTGAATTACTTTGCAGCATTAAACGTGCTTAAAAAGATCTCAATGCTATTTTAGTTTCATTTCTCTTATTTTCATAATTAAATATAGAAAGAAGTTTGTCACTTGATAGGGCCGTCTGATAGAGGTTCGCTGATTGTTTCAGGAGACGGCGGACGAGGGTCAGGGAGGCACCGATTTGGAAAACAGCAGTGTAGTCGTTACGTTAACAACTGCCAATAACTCCACACCGCAACACCAGCAATCTCATCAACAAGTGCCACCGCCCTTGCATTCGCCACCATCGACTACCAGCAACTCTAATCCTCTCACCGTGAAGGATTTGATGCTTGGTGTCATTGAAATGCAGTTGAAACGCAATCCTAACAGTCCAGCTGGTACTGGTGGTTCTTCAGTACCAGTCAACTCTGGAACACCAACGATATCGAGTATATTGAAAACGGATCATAGAAACGATATCACCTTTGTAAGAGAATATAAACCATCGTCCACTATGGCTAACACTACTATGCCAAGGGACTCGAATTTGGCTACTTTGTCGGTGGTGTCTGGTCCTCACCATGGACATCGATCTGCTCCTAGTCCTCAGCAAATTGGTAAGACGAACGAAAGAATTTTACTGTATTATCATATTCCAAAAGTTAGAATAAATCTTTCTATATATCTTTCTTTTCTTCTTCGTTTTTTTTTTTTTTTTTTTATTTTTAAATGAGGGAT
>NIPQ01091318.1:0-10195 GCA_002806875.1 Lepidotrigona ventralis hoosana | reverse complement strand
ACGAGCACTTCCGGCGACAGCAGTGACATCGATCGGTCTCCTGTCTCGATTCCCCTTCAATTCTGTTACTTTCTTTCAAATTTATTTCATCAAATTTATATCACGTTCACGCTCGTTAACAGCTTGACAGATCTATATTGTCGATAAACACACGAAACGTGTGTGTTTTGAAATCAATTTTAAAATGTGTGACTGGAAAAAAGTTTTTTTCCCGGGGCTTTCACTGTGATGCTTACACTCCTGTTTCGCGGCTAAATTTCAAATGTAGAAAGGCACGCTATTCATGGTAGCGTGTATTTTAACGATCTGTTGTGTCCGTTCGATCAATTATAGCAACACGATGATTACGTGTTACATTTCAAAGTAAAGTATTTCGCGGCTAAATTTCAAATGTAGAAAGGCACGCTATTCATGGTAGCGTGTATTTTAACGATCTGTTGTGTCCGTTCGATCAATTATAGCAACACGATGATTACGTGTTACATTTCAAAGTAAAGTAAATATATAGAAGAAAGAACAAAAATTATAGTAAAGCATTTATTAAATTTTTTCGTGTATACATTTGCTTAGTTTCATTCATTTATTAAAATTTATGGGATACAGAGCATAAAAAAGCGAAATGCTTATAGAAATCATTAATTTATTGATATTGTTATGCATACTGGATCTGCGATCTCGGTCTCCAGATTTCAATTCCCTCTGTACCAGAAACAGCGAGAACGTCATTCAAATAATCCGTCTGTATAAGATAAGAGAAATTAAATTTATATAAATAAGATTAAAAAATTGATTAAAAAATCCTGATTTTAGGTTACTTACACTAGCTATTTCACCATAGCTAGACTTTAAAGTAGTAACATGTTGTGGAGGATCGGTTGGGCTGGAAATTCGAACTGTCTGGTCCATGGAACTCGTGATTAGACAGCCAGGTCCAACATGAACACCATTGATACCTTTTTTATGTTCAGTAGTGTAACATTTGACTGGTTTAAAATCTTTTTTTGGATCAAGTATATGCAACTTTGCATTACCATCCCCTACATAAACTATGTCCCGCTGCATACACATACTCATAGGAAATGATTCCTGGGAAATCTAGAATATGTTCGTCTATAATTGTTAAAATTTTACTACGTATGTTTGCACAACATTGTCGTTTTATTTTTTACGTTTTTACCGTGACATTTTTCATCGTTCTGTTTGCCCTTTGATCCCATATAGACACTGTTCTATCNCATAAACTATGTCCCGCTGCATACACATACTCATAGGAAATGATTCCTGGGAAATCTAGAATATGTTCGTCTATAATTGTTAAAATTTTACTACGTATGTTTGCACAACATTGTCGTTTTATTTTTTACGTTTTTACCGTGACATTTTTCATCGTTCTGTTTGCCCTTTGATCCCATATAGACACTGTTCTATCCTCACTAGCGGATAAAATAAAATTAGAACTCATGGCCAGTCTAATGACAGCTCTTTTATGTGGTCGATACTTTATAATCGGTTGATAGTTCAATCTTGGATCAAACACTAAGATAGTTTTACAAAATGACCCTGTAGCAAAAAGAGCTAATTCTGGACATGATGCAACACATAATAAAGCACCCGAGACGATCCTAAAAAAAATTGTTCAACGCTTTTATAGGATATCATTCGTATCTTATTTAGATTCGTACAGCATTTTGTGCGCAGTCTCTGTTTTGGCAGGGCGAGTGAAAGCAATATTTTTTTGCTCGATAGTTTTCTTTTCAGGAAACTTTACAAAAATTGAAATTTAATACTAATTTTATCAAATTTACTGTCTAACTATCTCTTATGAACAAAAATTCGTGCCTTCCCCACTCGGTTTTTCCATAACGAGAGCAATGAAAATGATCAGCTTGGTTCTCGCATACATTTCGTAAGTTCTGAAGTGAACGAGACCGGTGTTAGTAAGAGTCCATGCTTTGACACTTTGATCCCAGCTGCAACTATAGACTGTATTATCTATTGCTGCCAAATCCCAAATCCAGCCATCATGAGCAAAGTCTATACACGTATAGTTTTCATTGTAATTTTGCTCTGTAGAAAGTTTCCAACACACTAGAGATCGATCTCTAGCTCCTGATATACAAATATTTCCATCCTGTGTACATATGTTAATGTATTGTAACATTATAAAAATACAATATCAAATGATCATTACTTGAATGAAATATACAAACATGCATCAACAATAAACTGTCGATAGTACTGTATTGTACATTGCAAAGTGATAATGTCTTCATAGAACTTTCCTCTTTCCATAATGATGTTTGCTTTTCCAATGCAACGCATGATAACTTCCAAAATAGCTCATCATCTTCAGCTTGAAAAGAAAGGAATATGCTATTATAAATAAGAAAGATCAAAGTAATTGTTAGCAAATATTATTAATATGTAAGAGAATACATTTTAAATAGAAAGTTAAGTATAATGTTACGCATTAATGTAATTACTTGCAAACTACTCTCATTTATTTATTATAAAATGTGATGTGTAATAGTTTGATTTTCAGTTAATTCTTTGTTTTATTATGAAAAACAAAGTAAAACTACGTATAATTATTGGATACAGTAATAGATGGTTTTTTATTTATTTACAGAATGATTGGTCGTGCAAGGTGCTATCAATTTGAGCTAACCAGGAGGCAAGATTGGGTAACCAGTGTCAGGCCAAATTTGACTAATTCTCGCTTTCCACAATGAGTTGTCATTTAAGATTTGATAAAATTGTTTGCACACTAAACTCAAGCTATGTACTAATGTTGATGCATCTAGGAAGGAACAGATGTAGAGAAATATCTGAAATATAACGATGAAAATATTAATAATTACTAAAAATTACAGAGAATTTACAAAACTACTTTAGGTACTTCAATTTAATTCTTTGTTCGTATGTAACATTAGACTTGAGTTTTTAAATATATCGTGCAAAGTAGGCATTTGAAAATGGCGTCCATGATCTGTTAACGATCTACTTTTTTTTGATTATACATTACGAATCGCTGCTAACCGAGTTTATTTCGACTTTCACTTTTATTTTAAAAATATCTTTCTTCTAACATTATCTATGACACCATAAAACGAACATATTCAGATGCTATATATTAACAACAGTAATTGTGTTGTTTGTAAACAATTGATATAGTATACAACTTGTCTGTATTCTAATGATAAGAAAAATTATGTTCATATAACGTTATCACTAGATATTACTAGAAAAATTTAAAATTTTTAAAAATTACTTGAAAAAATGTTAATTTATAATGTGCATACTTAGTAGAATGTATATTTTTTCTCTTGAATCGTAAAAGTACAGGTATAATATTTATTTATACGAACCTCGATTGGAAGATCTGTCAAAGACAAATGGGAGTTCGTTTGATCGGTTTCAATTTCAGTGGCACTTTGTTTTTCATCGCACATTTTCGACTATTCGAAAAGCTAGTGTTGAACGTTATGTATTTAAACAATGTCATTCGATCGACTATTAAACTGTTTCGATGATTCAGCTTGTAATAAGAAGGTATAAATGTGATGGTCGTTTTTTTTTTACTGATGTTGAATTTATTGAAAAAAAGTACGTGGGTTCATTAACGTTATTTACCGTTTTGGTCCTCGTGCACGACGCAGCCTTGCTTGAACGCGCATGACTCATTTACTCTTCTACATCCCCATTTTGGTACATTTCACAATCTCCTCCCAAGACCAGGGCTGACAACATAACTTCAGCACTTTTACATTTTTTTTCATTTTATTAGACTTACAAATTGTTACAAATCGCTATAAATATATACATATGAATGTTGCATATAATGTGTATATATTGTTCGTCCATGTTTCATAAAAAAAACTTTCCTTTCAATCAATATATTATTTATCAAAAATCAATTAACAATCAGCAATTTTAAAATACAAATATAAGCATTCATTTATAATATAAGAAAAAAAAAACAAAACAAAAAAGAGGAAGATATTTTCGGAACATATTTATTTGAAACAATATTAATGTTATATTATAAACAATTCCCATAGGCAATATAATGATTTTCTCTTTTGCAAATGTAATTCGAAGCCAGTCGAATGTATGTCCATATATGTACTTACATGTAATAAATATATCTCAAGCACATGGTATTGAAAAGCAGTACTTAAGATGAAACAGATTAGATATTTACATATTTCTTATATCTAGTTTCTTTAANTTTGCAAATGTAATTCGAAGCCAGTCGAATGTATGTCCATATATGTACTTACATGTAATAAATATATCTCAAGCACATGGTATTGAAAAGCAGTACTTAAGATGAAACAGATTAGATATTTACATATTTTTTATATCTAGTTTCTTTCTATATCTATTCATTCATCATTTGTACAATTGCTTTGTATTATTCATTTGTCTATATTTGTTTATGTATAAATGCAGACACATGTACAATTATAAAAATATCTTTATAGATATAAATTTATTTGCCTTGTTTAAAGCTGCACTAATAAAGAGAATTACATTTTTATATCTAAATCAATTAAATACATGTCTCAATGAAAGTACTGTAATAATTATCACTCTGTACATACAACATATAAAACAGATACACGTTATCACATTTACAACGTCAATTTTCACAATTTAAGCACAATCATTCTGCATTTCAAAGTAATTTGTAAAGTTAATTAATATAAATGAAAATATTGCACCGCTTGCGGAACCTATTTGCATAATTATGCCTGCTCTGAAGAGTATATTGGGAATCATTGTAGTTCTAAATACTGATATAATAATTAATTTTAAATAAGAAATAAATCCTATCAAGAGTGTCCATGATAAAATAACTAGGAAAATGCCAAATTTCGTTGCTTGTAAGGGAGGAGTTGGAGACATTAATGCTAAATATGTAACATAACTTCCAGTAAGTAAACATATTACAGATAAGTAATTAATAACTTTTACACTTGATACTTTTAACCAGAATGCTAACAAACACATAAATGGATTTGCAAATTGAGTAAAAGTGATTGATAATTTATATGCTATACTTCCATAAGGTAAGCAAGAGTAAGATTGTATGCTAGGAAAGAAACCGTTGCTTAAAAAGCAGAAAATAGCAAGCAATGTAAATAAATAATATCGTGTTTGTTTAGTCAAATGCTTACTAGAATCCATCCAACAATGACTCACTTTTTGTATATCATTAGGATAATGATCACAATGAGAAATGTTTGCCTGCTTTTTACTGAAGATTGTACTGCTAGTACTCCCACAAAGTTGTTTTGTGCTTCGAATTAAAAAATATTCTAAAATGGTGAAAGCAGTTAAAGATAGAAATAAAATAACAAAAATGGAAAGAAAATACACATCTGGGGAAAAATTTAGACCAAAAGAAGCTGAATATTCTACATCACTATTATTTTTATGAATTGTACATTCCGAAGTATCTCCAATTCCCTGTATTAAAGCAACTACACTTGGCAGTACACCACTTAATCCTTCTCCTATAAAATAGGATGTTAAACATTTTTCACTAAAATTGCGAAGATATGGCATAAATAAAACAGAGCTGAAGCAACCTACTAAGGCACTGAAAAATGTTAAAATATATAATACTAAACTGTATTCATGACCAGCAATGACAATTTTTTCGGAATAAAAGAAACTTAAAAACCCCATTGCTGAAGTTCCTGATATCAACAAACATAGTATCCACCAAGGTTCATTTATTTTGTAATGAAAATACTGCAAAATTGTATAAAGTAAAGGACCAAAATTTGCAGAATGTGTCGCTAATACTAAGTACGCTGGTAATGTCCAACCTTCTGGAGAAGTATTGATAAGTACTGGTATTTGAACAAATATTCCATTGACACCAATCCAAGCAGAAATGCCAAATAATATTATAAGAAAATGCACAAAAACATCAGTTTTTCTGTAGCATAGTTTTGAAACTTGTGTAACATCTGTCATTTTGCCATTTATGTATGAAAAACCAAATTTTTATATATCTATATAATAATTAACAAAAGATTAATAATTTAGTAATATCAACATATAAATAATCTTTTCTAATCAATTAATATTCTCACCTAATTATTTTGTTGAATTTCCAAACGTTACAATTGCAATAAATAATTTCCACTAAAAATCTCACTTTATGTTATGTATAATTTACAAAATTATTAAAAACAAAAAAAGAAAAATATAATATTATTGATCAAGATTGTAGAATATTTGGTATAATCATGTCAAGAGAACTGATATGATGAAGTCGTGAGATGCCTTGTTTCAGTTCTTCCTTAATCCATGCAATAAAGTTTATCAGATAAAATAAGAAATTTGACTAATCATACCTGCTCCAATTGACTTAATGATAATTGAGTTTTCTATTAAGTATGTTTTAATATCCTAATCTATGAAATAAATCGTATAATATTGTAAAATTAAACATTATACATCTTTGTAATAAAGCCAATGCTCTTTACAGTACTCATTGTGACATGTCTCTTTAATATCAAAGATATCCAGACAAATATACTATAATAAAAATATTATAATTGCACATTTTAAATTTAGAATTTTTAAAATACATTCATCTATTTACATAATTTTCTTTAAATATGTAAAGCTGTGTTTTAAGTACATTCATGTCGGATACATTCAGATGAATCAAGCTCATAACTGGGACAAAAATGCACTTCAACTATTTATCTTAAACCATTTGAATTGTTTGCTTCGAAGATTCATGGCTTTCTTCCTTGATACTTTCCAGTATGGGTAGATTTAATATACAAAATTCAACTTTGAAATTGCAATTGATCTGTCTAATATTAAAATTATAAAATCTAAAATGATCCCTATTTGTGTAAAACCAACCCCTAAATTTATGACATTTAAAATGATTAGACCTTGTATGATTAGACCACATATATAATTATAATGGTAGACAGCAGAACTAAAACATATATTTCGTTCTTCCAATTAATAATTTCAATAATTTTCACTAAGAGAATTATTTGTATTAAACGTCAATGCACTGGAGTCATTGAACAAGGTGAATAAGAATGAAATAATTTTGCATGATTAACTAAAACAAATGTTGTTATTGCTCCTACCAATGAGCCAATTTGAGTTGCAACACCAGTATAATATAGACCCCTACCGGGATCAGGTCTAAACAATGTTGTGATACCCAATTTTATAAATCCTATTAAACCACTAAGTAATATCCAAGATAGGACTACTAGAAGTTCACCTACCCAACTGAATTGAAAAGGTGGTGTGGGAGATTCAAGAGCTATAAAGCAAACAAAACTAGAAAGTACTATAACAATAACAGTGAGACCAGTGAGGAAATTCACTTTTGGCATTTTAATAATAAAACCCAGACACATTGCCAATGGACCAGCCATAGATGACAACGTAACAGTTAAATGATACGCAACATTTCCATATGGTAAACAAGAATAAGATTGAATACTTGGTAATGTACCATTACCTAGGAAGCAAACCAATGCCATCATAATTAATAAATATGAATACATTTGCTTAGACATTGTCCAACCAGCATTGGTCTTATAACTAGGAGGTGCTCTTGTATCCGTTGGCAACGTTTCCATGTTTGCTGGATGTTTCACACGTTCCCCAATGGCAATGGATAAATTGTTCAATCCTAAGAATGCTAAGTAACACAAGAATAACAAAGTACCGATAAAGATAAAAAAAGTCTGACTTGAAAATCTGGGTTCTGGATAGTACGGTGTGAGTTCTATGTGAGTAGAGTCTGCTGCAGTATTATTCGAGCATTCTGGATTTCCACCAACACCTTGGATTAATGCCACCAAACTTGGCACAAATCCGCTAAGTCCTTCTCCTACAAGATAGGACACTAAATAAATTTCTCTATAGTTCCTCATGTATGGCATGAAAAGAACCGAACTCGTACATCCGACAATTGCAGTTACAAACATCAATGACAATAGAGCGGTGGAATGCTCATTGTTAAATACTATGGTAGTTTTATCATATACGAAAGCTAATATAATTGTGGACAGTGCTCCTGTTGCTAAAAGGACATATGTAATATACTTATCACATGCCCATTTACTATATCTAAAACAAACAAAAAAAAAAGAATGATACACGTATATTTAGAAACTTAGAATTTGTACATTATGAAGCAGAAACGTCATTTTCAATATACATACTTTATATACAATGTATATAGTATTGGTCCCAAGTTGGCAAATTGTACTAGCATAACCATATGTGCTGGAAGACTCCATCCTTCTGGAGCATTGTTTACAAGAAGTGGTAGTTGAACGTATATACCATTTATACCAACCCATGCACCAAGACCAAACATCAATGCAAGCAGGTCTACTAATAACCTTCTGTTACTTAATCTTTGCCTCAACATGTTCTGTCTTTTGTCATTCATCAACAGAGGGTCTAAGTAGGTCAAATGACCTTGTTGATGAATTCTTTCCTTTTCTGCCGCCGTTTTGCAGTCCGTTTTTGTAAAAACTATTTCACCACTATGTACACACGACGGGTATGATATGAATAAAATTATTTTCCTTTTATATTCGATATAAATATATGTAACAAATCACTTTATGTTCAAAATAACCTCTAAAAGGGTCTTATTGAATACGATGTTTATTAAAACAATACATCAATTACCAGAGAAATCATTCATTCCGTATATTAGCAACACAATTATTCAAGTTTTGATGTTGAGATGAATTATTCGTTCGTAATCTGTTTCTTTACATAAATGTTTGACGTAAGTTTCACATCTGAAGAGAGAATTTAAATAAAAGTCCTTAGAAATTAAGTGATAAATTTGCCACGTCGCAAAGTGTTAACACCGTTTCAAGACATTTTTCTTCTTTCTTCTTGTAGGGAATATAACCTTAAATCACAGATAAACGTTACAGTCACGACAGAGAGAACTGATTGAATCCACTAGGTTCGCTACATGCGCGTATATACACTATCTACATATATATTAATTACTTTCAACGTTTATACGATTACGTGTTGGAAAAAATTGTTGGCAGAAGATATGCAAATACAGTCGCGGCTGTCACACGACTATCGTCTTTAATGATTGATGGTCAACTATCGAACGAATTTGTTTCATAATCATATAGTTTTACTACATATCGTATAGATATCAACATATCGTTAAATATACATATCTAAAAATGATATCTGAATTCTCATATTTCATTTGAACTACTCATATTTCATTTTGGATTTGATAATACGCATTAATAAAGAAACAATTGAAACTTTTGTGATAGGTTAAGATAGCGGAAGTTTGTTGCTCAAGAAAATAGTCAATAGTTTGTTCTTTAAATTGCTTTCCAGAAATTGCGCAATTCACTTGTCATTTCTCGTTTTAAATGAATTATTTGGTATTTGCCATTTTATTGAATGAAAAATGTAACGAAGCATGAAGCATAGTTGAAATATTTCGATTAATCTTATATGTATGTTTATAACTATATGACAGTATTGATATAGATGCCATTTAAAATTATTAGATCGAATTAAATCGAATGCCAGCAGGTGAAATATAATTGAACAGTTTTTTTAAAGTTTTTTTAAAGGAAGTAGGAAGTGAGTAAATTATGTACGTTTATGCATACGTGCAAGTGTGTGTGTGTCGCGTGTCCATAAATATGCATGTAATTCTAGCAAGGTTATCTGTCGTCAAATGATGACTGAAATGTCAGACGGGGAGGTTAAACGAAATAAATACCACGATTGATTGAATATAGCAAGAACTTTATAAAAGACGAGGCAGACTCACAGATGGTTTAAGTACATTAGTATATGTCTCAAAACTCTGAGAAATATATATATGACGGTTTTGCATTCGCATTTTTTTAAATTCTTTTTTTTCCTTTTTTCTTTTTTCTCTCAAATAGATAACACGCATGAAAAAAGGTTGTTGCGTAAAGGTTGTTGTGTTTACATCGTGCATAAAAAGTACGAACATACATCAATCGAAAAAGAGTCGTAAGGGTAAAAGCTGAAAGAGGAAACGCTCGATTAGATCGTTCGATGAACTCCCTCGAGTCGTCGTGTTACGGGTTATCGCCGAAAATTAACACACACATGTAATTATACATGTACATACGTATTTATGTCTTTTTGTGCT
>NIPQ01091317.1:0-48871 GCA_002806875.1 Lepidotrigona ventralis hoosana | reverse complement strand
GCTTATTTATTCAGAAATTGAAAAAAGGTGTAGGTATATATGTTCGAAGATGAATTTATTTTTAATTTGTTACACCTTTAATTGCACTCTTGAATCTCTTCGAAATGAATTTCTATTTTTTTCGTTGATCGTTCGATTCGGAGAAGAAGAGAAATTTCGAAAATCAAAAACAAAGGAAACGAGAGTTGATCACAAACGACTCAGATTGGCCAATTGAAATTAAAACACTTGAGTTTTTAAAGGATTTTAAATTCACAAAGTGAGTAAAAGTAGTCGAAAGATTTGTCCCTCCGTGCGGTAACGTCCTATGAAAATATCTTTGAAAAATACAGTCCATTGTTATCGTAGGATCACTACCCCAAAGCTTTTAAACGCTGTGTTATGTAGAAAGTGGCTGGAAAATACTCAGGTGATTGAACCATTCCTTAGCTACGAAGACTCATATCCGCTTGCAGTTTTACGTTCTCTTCGGTTTAACCTATCCACTTTGCTTTTATACTTCGCGCTCATGTTTACGTCCGTATTTTCTTTCGAGTCTCTTCTCGTCGACTTCACATCTTACGCTGCAGAAACATCGTTCCTCGCGCAAAGAAAGTAAATTCACCGAATATAATATAGTCGAGATGTCTCAGTGAATATACATAAAATATGGAGTGCAGCTTGCAAAAATTACTATTATTCATTATTTAACTTAATATAATAATTATTGTTTCTCGTTTGAATTGAACCATAATAACGCTATAAACGAATGAATTGAAACAATAAACAATAATGTACATAAGCAGCGGAAATATTCAGCATAACGCAGTAAAATAACGTTTGTAAAATAATAAATATAACATACACAACTAGTAGAAATGTTCAGATAAGTAACAAATATATGATAAAATACATAAATAAAAATGTTCAGTTAGAGAGCATAGTATCATAATATTTGCAAAAATTTCCTCATTCGTTCACCATAATTGTAGAAATTATTACATTATATAAAATATTATACAAAATTATAAAGTCAGAATTTTATAATTAGTTTGGATCAGTACCGAAGTCCCCATTTGAGCGTTCGTCGATATAATAATCCCCACCATTTCTTGGAATTGGGACTGTCTCACTCTACCTTACCGACCTGCCTAAGGCCGCGTGAAATATCCCCACTTTTCCACTCTCCCCACTTTCGATTGTGAGTCCCCGTTCAAGTGGGGACTATTGTATTTGGAACGTGTTTACTTCAATAACTGTTCTATTCCAAGAATTCGTCAATACGTCGCTGTGTATTGCTTCGTTTTTCTTCGTATTGAGCCTCGAGTCGAATCGATCGACCAAGGCTGGTTTTGCCTTAATAAATAGACGTTATCGTTCAGAAACCTTTCTGTTCTCTACATGATAACTACAGCGAAACTCCACGGAAGGTTTTCGTTAATTAACCTCAAACGGCAGGTGAATCTGTAGCATAATTATTTTAGGCACTCACGAACCAAATCTGAATTATTAACAGCAGAATTTTAATGGTAATTTGATGGTCATCGATTTCATAGTATAAATACTTTATGATAGTGGTAATGAACCTGTGTTTCATTGCATTTCTATTACACACAGGTGTTACGTTTCATTAATAATAAATTTCAGTAATAATTAGAAGTAACGTGCAATTAATAAATGTACATTAAATTACTACGAGTTATTGTTGGTCTGTTACATACGTTATTAATGATAAATTTTAACAAAGGTGGCGTAGTTTGATAGACGTAATTTGATATTAATAAACCTAATTTAAATTGTCGCAGATAGTGTCGTGTCTAATATACCATTAATCTATTATTTCATTGCAAATTATTAATTATCAACTGTTACAGATTCGTATTGATTTATTACACGGAGACACTGTCGATTATTATTTGTTTGTAAAATTATACATCAAGTTATATAATGATATATAATTTTAGTAAATAAATAAAGTAAAAATTTTAATTGTTATTTTTCACTATTTATTATATACTGTCTATATTAACACTAGAACTACCAAGCATTTCACAATTTTCCACAGAAAGTTAACATTATTTGTACAGCAGTGTGTTTTTAGAGACTCGAATGATTTCCAGAAAATATCACCTAACTAGAGTGTTATTTAGTATTCCTTTAATTTCGCTGTTGTAAATTTTATACACCGGCAGTCGGTGTTTCTAGTGTTAAAAATCTCGTACAAATTCGACAAATTTTACTGAAGTCCAGCGTTTCCTTGTTTTGCCCCCAGGTTTCCACACGTACTCGTTGAACGAAACGACGCACATGCACACAGAGCGAGAAGAAGACGAAATCCTGACAGTGAGATACGAGGATGGCAAGTGGTCGAAACCTTATTACGATTGCGGGGGCGGGAACATTTGGATGTTGACTTACACCGTCCCCTTCTTCGGATACGTCAACGACACCTACTTCTTCAAGTAAGTAAGCTCTTTATTCCATCGACGTAGAAATTCAAATGATAAACTGTAAAAGTGAAAAATAATTTCTACTTTTGATAATTTTAATATATTTTAATATATTAAAATATATTAACTATAATACTACACTATTGATAATTTTGGTACGAAACTAATTTAGTTATAAATTTTCAAATTTGCATTTAAAAATTATTGTCACCGCAATGATTAGAAATTAAAGTGGAATTTGACTGTGGATTAAATTTAAAAATGATCGTCGTCGTAATGATTAAAAATTAGAGTTGCATTAAATCAACTGGCGAAACTGTCGACAATTAAAGCATGAAATTTCGAAGATGTTGAAATAGAAAAAAATAAAGTAACTTTATATCTTACGAAAAATCACAAAATTGCACCGTTTTACGTATATATAATATATCCAACAGAAATGATAAATTGTTCATTTTGGTGGTTACAGTGTTAAGAGTTTATTTATTCGCGAACTTTTAAAATTTACNAGTGTTAAGAGTTTATTTATTCGCGAACTTTTAAAATTTACTTTCTCAAATTATTTACTTCATTATTTTGAAATTATTTTTTTAAATTACTTTATACGTGATGACTTTCGAACTCAACAAAGAGAATGAATATATGTATTACAGATTTATCATTTGAATTCCGTACAGATTTAATGAGTACATAAATTTAAATGGGAATTGATTTTGATGGGGAATGATATTGAATTTACCAATTATTCGATGAGTATTTTTAACTGTTATTATTTTAATTTCCCTCTTAATTTAAGCTTTTATTAGCACTGCACACATGCGTGAATATTTCGTTTCATTAACCCTCTAACCAATCGGTAACATACTAATCAGCAATTAGCAATTACAAACTTCCTTTAATTCATCGTTTTACATATTTCCGTTACATGTTTCTACATTATAATTTTATCTGCATATTCATATTTTCCCGTGCCGTGTACGCGCGAACTTGCGTNTTACTCGGTCACTGAATGAAAAATATCTCGTTTTTATTTTCTGTCTCCGTAAATCATTTTCCGAATGATTTCCCAATTCATGTTTAATCCTTTGTTTTTACGAAAACGAAATGGCACCATTCTCCGAGTTCCGACCGGGATCTCTCACGGAAATATCAAAAGAGCATTCTTGGAAAAACTGTCTCGGGCAAAAAGGAATTTTAATCAACGATTTTTAATGAACGCTGGAGAAGTTCGATCGTCGTGCGGTATTTGAAGTACCTTTCTTTCTTTCATTCTTTCTTTTCCCGCCTATGCAAGCGACGTTTAGAAGTTGTATAGGGGAAAGGAGAATTTAATTTCACCGTCCTTTAACTGTTTATTTCCTCTTTTTTTTTTCTTCTTCTTCCAACCGAGGGAGTAATTTACGATCTGATCGCGATATAATTACCAGGCTATGTTTAATTTTTCTTATTTGCTGACTGATCGTCTCAGATTGCAAGAAGTAGGACGAAGGTTCTCGAAGGGCTGCGGGTGGAAACTTCAGCCCCTCGGTATTACATGGATGATTTATCTGTGACTTGTTGTTGAAATTTTATAGATTTGTAATCTAAATGGTTCTCCGCGTAGTGCATTAATTGCAAATATAATTTTATGTACATTGGTACGTATGTACATTGTATATTGTGTATTTGCAATTTTGCATTTGTTAGAAACGTTTCTAAAGCCTTTCAATTTTGAAGCAATAAATAGTAAGTAATATAATACTTGCTCTGAGACTGTCAGTATACTTGTGATAATATAATGTATGTTTGTGTATAAGATATACTAGAATTAGTATGTCATCATATACTATAATATAGTATAAACTCTAGTATAAAATACTACATCATATTTTAGTATAATATCTCTAGTATACAACAAAATATAAAGTACAATATACTACTTTATTTTACTATACTTTATTCTGAAATACTATACTACATTTTATATATAAAATATGATATAGTATTTTATACTAGTAACTCTACTATAAATACTGTAATCATTTTATGTGATATACTAGATAAAATACTACATCATATACTAGTATAAAATACTACGTATTTTAGTATAAAATACTATATCATAGTACAATATCTCTACAACAAAATATAAAGTACAACATAGTACTTTATTTTACTATACTTTACTCTGAAATACTATATTACATTTTATGTATAAAATATGATATAATATTTTATACTAGTAACTCTACTATAAATACTATAATCATTTTATGTGATATAGTATTTTATACTAAGTCTAGTATAAAATACTATATCATGTTTAATGTACTTATATAATACAATATAATAATAATATTGTGGAGTGTGTTATTATTACATATATCTTATATAAAAATATTCTTACATTAATATAGTAATATTAGAGTATATAATGATAATAACATATATATACACATTTGTATAATATAAATGTAACATATAATATAAATGTTATTATAATACACTCTATATCGTTGAGAATGATCAAAGATGAAATTAGCACACGAGGACAGAATGTTTTTCAAAGAGCGTTGCTTTTTCAAGTCACACGACGACACGCGGCTGCTGTCGGTTGTCTTCGATTAGCAATATTTTCGTTGTATGAACGGCAATGAATAGCCGTGGTGATCGTAAATCGGTAGTGGTATCACTCGAGGACACGGTTCGTCCACCATTTCCATGACAATATAAATCAAACGTCTGGGGATTTACGAGCTCTGCCCCGTTGCCACGTAAACACCGCTATTCTTTCCCCTTCTCTGGCTCTGTCCGACGGCCTTTGCCGCGACTTCCGGTCCCGCGGATGCGAGAAACGTCGCCCCCCGGGGTACGACGTGACTCGTGGAAAAACGCGGCGTCGTTTAACGTTGCATTAACCAAGTGAATTTCAATTTTTTGCAAAAAGAAAATGAAAAAGAAAAAACAATTTCAGTGTAATTTTCAGTTTAATCCCAATTGTCAACTCCTAACAATGGTTGATCTTGCAGTTGACATTGTGTGGGTAATCTCGATTGAAATTTTATTCGACAAAAAGGATCGACTGAACGAACGTTTGATAAACATTTGTGATGCGAATCTTTCAACGTACGATCGTAATGAGAGATCGTGACAGAGACGTGAGAGAATTGACAATTCAGTGAATAATCCCGTCGAACGTCAGTCGACAGTCGTGTTAAACACGGATCGCTAATTTAATAAATAATCCTGACGGACGTCGATCGATAATTTAACGTATAGTTGGATCGGGCATGCATTAGTAATTTAATAAATAATCCCGATGAACATCAGTCAGCAATAGTTGGTAAATAGTTGCATCAAGGGTACGTTGCTAATTTAATAATAAACAATTCCAACAGACCATCGATCGATAATTCAACAAATAGTTTCTGACAAATCCGAATTAATCATTCGACGAGATACCGAATGGCAATGACCGTATGATTGAACGAAATAATTAAACACAAAGAACATATGTTCTATAATTATATATCCTCGCGAAATCATCTAATTATATAATAAATCTAAAATATTTAATTACATTGCAGAACGTTCTAATTATGTTAATTAGAAATATTATAAATATTTGCCACCCAAAATAATTTAATTAACATTAAATTGTATTGTTTGACAATACAGCAGGTGGTCGATCATCTTTCTTTCGCGCGAGTGATGAAATGATTGTTTGAAAAAAAGAAACAAAGGTGGAAAAGGGAGAATTGAACGGAAAACCGCGTGAAATTTCGTTGCTCGCATTTCACTTACACGTAAGTGCCAGCACCGGCCATTATCGGTGGAAGTTTAACGGTTCGTACACCGATTGGCGGTTTGCCTGGACGGCACGAATTAACATACTCGATGCTCGGCTCCCCGGTAACCCCTGGTTTACCGTGTTCACCGCATTTCGACGCTTTCCATCGATCCCTCGTTCCGCGGGAATTACGAACATCCTACCACCACCCATCTCTGATTTTCCGCGCCGGTAATCCTCCACCGGTAACCGATACCGAACCATCCCGCCATTATCAGCTATTATCTCTTGGGAATGGGAGGGAGGGGGGAGAGAGAGAAAAAGAAGAAACTGAAAGACGCAGAGATAAAGAAAACGACCGGCAAGAAAAATACTTTCGAGATCGTCTTCGGTGGCTTGAGGGAATTTTTAGAAAAATATTAGAAAAATAATCTTCGGTAACGTGTGAAATTTAATTATGGCTCGATGATTCATATGTACACTTTAATAGTACTTTATTGTAATTTAGTATTAATATGATAATAACGATAATATTATATGTATTATGATATTTAATGATAGTGGTATTATTTTTTCTAATTTGGGAGAAACTTTTGTCAAACTTGAGGGAGTTGAAACATTTAATAATCCTGCTGCGGTTTTCATCTTTGAGAAAGATATTCTACATCAGTTATTTAATAAGAATTTCGACTTTTAGATGCTTTTTAAATAAGCAAAGTCGTGTTTCCATTATTTCACTGAAATTATTGTTCCAATAATTGTGCTTGAAATTATATCGAGCACCGAAGATTCAATGCAACGTGCGACGAAAGGGGTCGTTAAAATTCCAACCAGTCCACTTAGAAACAGAGATCGACTACTTCAACTATCGAAGCAACGTTAAATTTTCATTTCTCAGGCATGCACTTTCAACTACTTAGAAGCTTCACCCTAGCTTTCGTGGTGGAAAGTTGACTTGACACGTGCACGTGCAACGAAGTTCGAGCACATACGCGTGCAACAGTCAGCGAGAAGCAGAGTAGATCGATTATTGGCCAGGCGCGAGTAGTGTAAATCAAGCTCTTATCGGTCAAGGGAAATGGGTAAGTTAGCGACCTTTTCGGTTAACCAGTAGATAAGGGAATATAAGTAAGTTATTGGCTAGTCAGGTGAAAGAGGTCGTTGGTTCACTCGTGTGTGGACGAGTGAAATAGGTCGGTTATTAATCAGCCAGCCGACCTGTATCTGTTGCTTGTTGTTGGTCAAGGCCAGTGGATAAATTATTGGCCGGACAGTGACGCGGATCAATCACTACTGATTAGATTGAGGGGATATCGATCAGACAAACGAAAAGGGTTCTGCGAACGCCGGGTTATGTTTGCGTTGAATTCGAGGAAAAATATTTCGATTCCACGGTGAATCAGTGTCCGATGCATGGTAGCTTGTTGTTGTTCCGTGGCCAAGGAGAGCGAGTAAATTTTTGATCAGCCGACGAAAATAAATTCCTATTGTTGGCCAGGCAAAGAGAATAGGCAAGCTGCCTGATCGCGATATCGGTCGTCAACGAAATTGGGACAAACCAGCTGTGTTGTTTCTAGCCGGAAAGCAGTGTGAAATTTCACTCAGTGATTAATCAAGTGATTGAAGTAAATTCGTAGTCGGGCAAGAATGGTAGAAAGCCGTACGTACAGTTGAAGAGTAGCGAGGGGTATAAATCAATGTGCAATAAGTAGAATGTCCCAGTTGTTGGTCAGGCAAGTAGACTTGACTAGAATTGGAAAGCTTTTGTTTCATAGTAATGTAGTATCACGAATGTCTATGGCAGACTGTAAAACGAATTAGGTTATTCGCCGGACGAGTCAATTGCTCGTCAATTGAAAAGGATTTAAATAAAAAAAAAAAAAGAAGAAGAAAAAAGTGAAATAAAATGGGTCATTTATAATACTGGGATAAGCAGAATCTCAGCGAGTGGAACTCGCTTTCAGTTATTGATCAGACAAATGACTTATTTCTGTTTGTTAAATATATGAATATTAATATGTGTAATAAAAAAAAATGTATCTATGACAGTCCAAAAACACAATACCTAACAAATTTCTATTTAATTTAATAATTTGAATTAAATTATCGAATCTAACAACCAAATATTTGCCAGGAAGTCTTCCAACTCTATTCTAAATCCGTTCTATCGTTCTCTCTTGACTGTGTTCTAAATCCACCATTCTATCAATAATAAAACACGTCAATTGCTTCGTGAACAAGTACTCTACGAGCGGATCTATTATTAATCAGACAGAACAGATAACGTATAAACTAATTCGCTATTTAATTTAATAGTCAAAAACGAATCTAAAAGAGACCACTGATAAATAATAGTCAAAAACGAATCTAAAAGAGACCATTCTGATAAATAATTAACAACGTTATTTCACTGTTGTTTCACGGACAGTTAAACTAGATTCACTGCCAATCAAATGGGCGAATTTTTTATTTTATAATTGAGCGTGTTAAAAACAACAAGCCTAAGTCTAACAACGAAACACTTACCAAGAAAACCTCTCAGTGAACGCAATCAGTAAGAAAACACATTGCTTCGTAAACGAGTAGAGTATATCCATTGTAGATCAGCCGTCCCCAGTGTTGCACAACGTAAGAAGTAGTACACAGACGAACTTTTCACTTAATTTAACAGAACCAAATGTTGTTTCTCCTCTCGTCAAAGAAAGAAGAAGAAGAAGAAGAAGAAAAGAAAATAAGGAGGAAAAGAAAAAAGGCGACCAAAGGAAACATTGCAACACCGGTCCATAATCGCGTTAGAGGTTTTCCCCTCTTCGTTCCAGGTTGGTTATTATTCTTTCGTAATCTAGCAGAAGCTGTTCGAAACGAGAGCGCACGATTGTGCATCTTCACTCGAGGTATTCTCCCCCCCTCTCTCTCTCTTTTCTTGATAATCCTTTCTCTTTATAATCCTCGAATATTTTACTGTCGGCACTGGCTGGCAAACAATTCCCCATTGTCATTTCCCGGCGCGAGAGCACGGCGAATTTAACTTCAGCAGCAGAAGCAAACTGTGCAAAGGCAACACAGAGAGGCACAGAGAGAAAGAGAAAGAGAGAGAGAGAGAGAGGCGGTAAGGATTAGACGCTTTCGTCGAATGAAACTGAGAGAACACAAGGGGGATGCTTGATTAATTGTTAATTACAGCCGGACGAGCCGGTTGTCGTTGCTCGTGTTCAACAGATACCGAGATTATTTACGTCTCGTCTCGTCTCGTCTCGTCGCGAAACACTTGGTGCCCGTACGACTTCTATTTCAATTTAATTAGAATCTTTTGAATTGCCCGGTACTCGATGCATTGTCCCCACTCCTTCAACAATGTGGTGGTGGAGGGGAGGATGAGTTTTAGCGCGTTCTTTGAATACCTTTCAATTTCGATGTTTCTTTTCTTCCTTTGTACTATTAATGAAATTGACAAACCGTTGGTATGCTGTTACTTTGTTCTGATTGTCATTGTGATTTAATGTAATTTAATAACATTTGCATTTGCTGTTGCTGTAATGTAAAATTTAATATAACAGTTATTGTCATGCGCTGCGTAATATTGTAATTACTGTAATCACTGGAAGTTTAATTAATAACGTAGTGTAGTGACAGCATTCATGGTCTACAGGCGTAATTTCGAGTGTTTGATTTTATTTTACACTGGCTGTAGAGTGGTGCTGAGATCAAAATTCCAGTGGCGAATGATCTAATTGGGGGGATTCGTTTCGAAATTAGAATATTGCACGAAACGTTATTTAACAATAATTGAATTCAACAATATTCATCAGTCTGATTAATTAACCGAGCCGAGTGAGGAAAATGATTGAAAAGAATTCGTCGAAAATTAATTTGACGTTGCGATGTAATAACAACTCGAGACGAACGTCTTCGAAGAAAAATTTATTCGAGTTTTCACGGTTTCGTGAGTAATTATTTACGATATTATCTAGTTTCTCAACCTTATTAAGCATCTTTAAAAACCTGATGCACATAATTTTTACCATTCAAAAAGCGAATTCTCAAAGCCTAAATAATCCATCTCAATTTCAAGGTCTGAACAAATTTTCAAAGAACATGATGACTTGCATGAAAGGGGAAAAGATAGAAGGTTAAATTTTCCATTTAAAAAAAAATACAAAAAAATTATTTCCCATTCTCGAATTGTCCCTCTGAAAAAATCAAATTTTCTTCTGCCCCTCACGTTGGGAACCACGGTTCTAGACTATTTTTCAAACGACGAAAGATGCTAAATGAAAACGCAGAAATGAGAAACGAAAGGAACGAGATCGAAGTGTAAAAACGAAATCCACCATCTCAGGGGAAGGGAGATGTTTCCGCCGGAAATAATAAGACACTTTCGTCAAACTCTGAGGCGTCTGCCTCTCTGTTCGTTGCGATTGCAATAAATATTGCTGTTGCCGTGGTTTACCGTGTCTTGTTGGAACTCCTCGCGTCTTGTCATTAACGATAGAGAGCACGTACTTTGCAGGCGGGAGGTAAATTAATCAAGGCGGCGTTTTGTGGTGCCTCGTAACCGGCGCTTACAGCAGATACATTATTTGAACAAGTGTATCGCCTCTGCAAGATGGTACACGGCGCAATAGTCGCGAGAATTCAACAGCCAGAGGCTTTCAACACTAGATGTATTAACGTTTGCCATGCACGCTATTATGCAGAGTTCCGGGTGCGAGGGGAACGAGAAAATAAAAAGAGAGAAAAAGGAGAGAAAGAAGGATAAATGAAGGAAAATAAATGAAAATTTGAGAACAAGAAGATGAAGTTAAAGAAATTGAGTAAAGGGAAATTCGAGTTGAAGGAAGAGTTGTAAAGGAATATTTTGAGGGGAGGAAAATTCGAAAAAAGGAAAATAGGGTAAAGGAAAATTCAAGTTAAGGAAAGTGTAATAAAGAAAAATTCAAGTTAAGGGTAAAGGAAAATTCAAGTTAAGGAAAATGTAATAAAGAAAAATTTTGAGGGGAGGAAAATTCTAAAAAAGGAAAATAGGGTGAAGGAAAATTCGAAAAAAGGAAAATAGAACAAAAGAATATTCAAGAAGAGAAAAATTGAATACAGGATGAGTCAAATAAAGAGAAATATAATAAAGGAAAAATGGAGTAAATTTAAGAAAAGCGATCTGAAGAAAAATTCGAAGCGAAATACAGTAAAGGAAAATTCTAAGAATGGAAAAATAAGATGAAGAAAAACTTGAGGGAAAAGAAAAAAAAAAGAGAATGGGCCAAATGTAAATTTAAGAAAATAAAAATGAACTAAAAGGAAGTTTAAAGGGAAAAAAAGGAAAAAATAAAGAAAAAAATACTTCTTTAGAGTGAAGCATAAAGATCGACAGAAAGGAAAAGAAAATATAATTAAATAAAATAGAAAAATTCGAAAGAGGAGAAAAAATTGGAATTTTCAAGGAAAAATTGCATTTCCTTGCGACTTTCCTGGAAAAATAAAACTTCATGAAAAAATAAAAATCAAATACTTGCAAACGTGTACGATTTTACAAGTACGTAAACACAGTCTAATTCTAGGATATATTATTATCTTTGGAGGCAAGAGGAGGCAGATTGCCTTCAGGCAAGAGACATTAACTGAAGCTTTATTGCATAATAAATTGATGGAACGGTCGATAGCTTTACGCGTTGCATGCTCCGGCGTTTGACACTGCCGTCCATTATGCCAGACACGGAGGCACGAATTTCGATAGAAATAACCTTGTCCTCCCTCTAATATGACTTCCAGTCAATTACCAGTAGCCTCTGGTTCATTAACGACTGCTCAACTTCGCCTTTGTTATCCCACCTGTTCAATAACTCGTGATAAATAACCTCGTCAATAAATAAATAAATAAACAAATTAATTATTGCACGAGAAAGTAGACACGTGCATAAATAATTGTTTGAATTATTGCTTGTTTCAGGGGGACGAGTGGAATCGACATTGATCTACGCAGGCTGGATATAGATCAGTGCCCCCTGCCTCCTGGATCTACCCAGTTGAATATTTTTGCAGCGAGCGACAAATGCAAGAAACGAACCACTGAGGTCAGTGAATTTGTTAGTCAATCGACGACAAGAGATAATAAAATGAAAGTTCTGTATACGAATTTATAGATGTATATTTCAAAAAAAAAAGAGAAAAACGAAAAATTAGAAAATCGAAAATAAATTTTTAAAAATCTTTCGCGATTTACATTAAAGTTGTGTTATTGTGTTTTCTCTGTTGACGTTTAATTATCGTTTTGAATTACAGTGCATCGCGATCCCAGGACTTGGATTCCGTCGTGGAAGCTATCGATGCATCTGCAAACGTGGGTTTTACTATCCAGACACCACGTCTCCCAATCGATACTACAATGGCACCGTGATCGAGGAAGAATACGAGAAATTGATGATGGTAAGTCTATCCAAGAGGAATCTATCTTGTATTTTCGTCATTTATGGTTTCATTTAAAGTTCAAAAAAAAGAAAATTCCATTTAAAAAAAAAAAGATTTTAAATATTCTCCCAGTCTATCAGTCTATCAATCTATCAATCTATTATTATTAATCAGTTATTATTAATTATTATGGTTTCATTTAAAGTTCAAAAAAAAGAAAATTCCATTTAAAAAAAAAAAGATTTTAAATATTCTCCCAGTCTATCAGTCTATCAATCTATCAATCTATTATTATTAATCAGTTATTATTAATTAATTAGTTTATTATCCCAGAATATCAAGCTGTAGCTTTATATTATTATACATTACCTTAGATTCTCATATATTTTATTATCTACAGCCTCATATTAAATGTTTAAAAATTAAGTTCCAAAATTATTTTCNAAACACGTGTGAAACCGGGTCACAATCCTCCCAAGGAAAAGTCAACCTCATCTTCGGCCCAATCGCAAACGAAGCTTTATACCGTCCGTAAAAATAGAGAACCATACTCACCATGATCTTATCCATCATAAACACGTGTCAAACCAGGTCAGGATCGTTCCGAAAAAGCAACAACAACTGCCGCGTCTCGTGTCGCGCTGCTGTGTCGCTCGTTGGACTTTATTTCTATCAAAAAGAATTCGATAGCATCGAAGATTGCTCGAAGCAGTCTGATTTCTTTTTTTTCTAATTTTCCAACGACGAGTTAATTGGTAAAAAGTTCATTCCTGATACTCTTCTAAGAATCATGGGCGTAGAAATTTGTAGAAGTTGACCGTGTATCATCGTGTATTCCATTTGGTCTAAGAATAATCCACAATCCGATCGAACTTGGCCCGATTCTAGCCTCTCTCTGCTTTTCGTGTGACTTCTCTGGAATAATAAATAGCCAGCTAAATCAAGTAATCCGCCGAGAATCCAGAATTTCAGACGACACAGACCAAAAAAAAATTGAGTAGTCACTGAGTTCACTCTTCAGCCCAAATTCGAAGGCTTCTAAAAAAAAAATGGAAACAGCTCTCCACAGAGTTAATTAATCTCCCCTTAATTAGCAGACCTTTAATTAGCTGTGTCGCGAATCATTCAGTTGATGGAACAATTCGTCATCCAGGTCTCGCATTGTCAGCCAGCCCAACGTTGCTTCGTTCCGGCGAAATATCCTTGAAATATCACGAAATAAACGAGACAATAAAGACCAGATTGGTTCTCCTCTCGATTCTCTAGCGACATTTCCTAGCGAAACGTGCCGCATAGACACGTCACCAAGGCTGTCGTTGAAAGGGATTATTACTACTGTGACTCCTTTGTCCGCTAATGTCTCGACGAGTTCACGATCCTCGTTTCTGTTCGCTCGAGTTTTGCTCCCCTTTCAAAATCGAAAGGCTGCTACTTTTGCGCCTGTGACTTTCCAGTTGGAGTAGGTCAAGTCAGGTTAGATAGATTGTGCGACCATTGTCCGCGTTTGACAATAACTTTGGCGGAGTTCGTGAATCGAAGCATTTATTCCTTTTTTTCGAGTAGTTCTGCTGTGAAAATTGAACGTGTCCGAGGATTAATTGAGTTCTCGACGGAGCTTCTGTTTTTCTGAAGCGAGAGGGAAAAAAACTACCAAAATTCGAATAATCCAGACCATTAAGAGTTTGAGACAGAATTAAGACTCGAAAATTGCCAAAATTGGCACTCTCCACGAGTTCCACGAGTACGACTCGAATCTTCTGCTTTTTCTACTCCATTTCATTGTGTCTCACTGTAGTCGCGAGATGCTTGAGAACCGAGACATTCGAGGTTCCAAAGTTCCAAGTCGACTTGCTGTTAAAACTTCTCGGAATCACTTGCCCAAAATTTGGCCCAGGTCTGTCGCGGGGGAATCTTCTTTCCCCGGAGGAGTTCCCATTCCAATTCCACCTATTCTCCTGAAATCGGGACTTAATTCCAGCGTGTGGGAATACTCGCGATTCCATTCACCGAGTCGATCCAATTTGCCGGGAATCGATTATCAATTCGTCGACGTCTGGTTGGCAGCTAGGCTACCCTGCCCCCTTTTCTTCGTGGTTCCTTTGAACTTCAAAGATATAATAATAATTTGTAAAAGTATAAGTTTCTCAAACACTTTGTTGAACTTTTTTAATTTTGCAATTTTTCTTGAAAGTTTCGTAGATTCTTTGAAATATTTTTTTTTAATAGAAACCCTTCCGTTTAGCTTTTCTTACTGTAATCGTTAAGTAGCTGCAACGTTCGCTGTTCTACTCGATCTCATCGATCAGTTAGTCGAACTACAGAAAGTGGAGAACGGTCAAAGAGCCGTTTTCTTTTTTTCTCGCGCAACGAGCCGTTTCCGTAATTGTTCGACCATTTGTTTTGCTGGCCGGACGTTCAGATAGAGGTTTTTAAGGCGTCGATCGCCGCTTCATAAATCACTCTGCTACCTCCGCTTCCATTTAGTGATTGTTCGTTAAGGGTCCTGTTTGTGCACCTCGTTCTTTCGCTCTCGCGCTTTCTTCGTCATTCGGAATTTTTAAGATAATAACCAAGCTTAATAAATAAAGTTTTATCTGCCACGTCCTTCTATCTAAATAGTTTTCAAAAGTTTCACTTGGATGGATTCCGCTGTATTTTATTTGCAATGCGTAAGTTGAGCAATTGATCGATGAAAAGATATGAAAAATAACTTCTGATTATAGTGAACGAGTATTGGAAAGACCGTGTGCAGTATAGGACAGTTTTAATTTGACAAAATTGGATTACGAATCTCTCTTGGCTAGGTGGTAGATCTAGATAAAACTAATCGGTTTTTACTGTACTTTACTGTATTTTCTTGAATACCAGTGATGCCAGAGTAACCTAGGATAAATACTAAGACACTGACGATAAATACTAAGGAGACTGTACGGAATCTTGAGCAGTTTCAATGTTGTGACAAAGTTGGTACGCGAGTCTCAATTGGATGAGAGCTGGATCCACTTAGGATCAATTAGTTCTAACATCAACGATCGTCGGCGATGTCAAAACAACGCGCAGTTGCACGAGTGAACAAACACAAGGAAGTTTTAATCTGAATAGAATTGGTCGATGACTTACAATTGGATGGAAGCTAGATCCACTTAGGATCAATTAGTTCTGGAATGCGCTCTACTGTATTTCGTTTATAATCATATATCAATGAAGTAACATTAGAAGTCAGTGACGTTAGAAGAAGCTACAGTTTCAATAGAGAAGAATCATTAACATTAATCTTGAAACATTTTCAATCTGATTCTATCATAACTCACTGTGTTTTATCTATATTGTATTTCATGTATAATATGTGAGTGAAATAATTGTCAGTAACATTAAAAGAAGCAACAGTTTCATCAAAGAACAAATATTGTCATCAGTGTTACAATTTCAATCTGAGAAAATTAGTTCATGACTCTGGATTAAATGGAAACTGAACAAATCTAGGATTAATTAGACCTGATATATTCTCCTGTATTTTATTTAAAATGCATCAGTGAAATAATCGTCAATAACATCAGAAAAGGATCCAGTTTCACCAAAAAACAAATATCAACAATTAATCCATCTTGAACAATTGTAGTCTGAAAAAATTGATCCTTGACTCTGGGTTAGATGGAAAATGGATCTAGCTAGAACTAATTAGTCCTGACATATTCTACTGTATTTCGGTCAGAATATGTCAGTGAAGTAATCATCAGTGACGTTAAAAGAAGCTACAGTTTCAGTAGAGAAGAAATATTAGCATTAATCTTGAACATTTTCAATCTGATAAGATTGATCCACCAAACCCAATTGATCCTATCATATGATCCTATCTATACTCACAGAGTATTTTACCTATACTCTATTTCATTTATAATATGTGAGCAAAATAATCGTCAGTGACGTTAAAGGAAGCTACAGTTTCAATCAGAGAAGAAATGTTAATATCCTGAACAATTTCAAATCTGACAGAATTGGTCCGCCAGATCCGATTGATCCAGACACAATCTGGTTTATCTTATCTGTACTACCTGAATGATATGATCGTCGACCGTATTGAAGTTGAAATATTAACAAGATCGTCAATTCGCGGTATCGTGAACAGTTTCCAATGCTGACGCGATTGATCTACACGGGTCCCGCTCAGATGGGTCGCCAAATACCCATGGCAATGGTCCGCTTGTCACTGGTGCTCGTCAAGCTCGATGATATTGCGCGTCAGAAAGACACGGTAGGCAGGATCGAAACAGAACCTGACACGATCGGATCGGGCTAGGCGGGCCTGGGTCGTCGCTGATCGTTCGATATTGCTAGCTTAGTATCTGTCCTTCGTGACAGCGTGTCACTTCTGATTACGTCGCAGGCATTCCGACTGAAGTTTAACGCAAACCAACGTGCAAACCGTACGCTACCGCTGATTGGTTTCTGATTGGATTCACGTGTCAACGATAACGAGAGGCTTGGCCATCTCATCGTGCTTGCCAATGTAATTTGCCCGATATCTGAACCATGAAAGGCGGGGAAAGGGCGAAGCTTTCGCCGAGAATCTCCGTTCTTTCGTCGTTGTTTGATTTAAAAAAAAATCTCGGATTAAATCTTGAACCGTGTGTTTAAAAGACAACCTTAACGTTTATTTCAGCAGCTGGCTCATCTCAAAAAAAAAATTGCCAATTAGGATCGTGTGTTTCAAAAACACGTGTGCTTAGATTAGAAACACTGACCCTTGACACTTAGTTTAATTTTATGTCAGTATAGTAATTTTACGTATACAAAAAATATACAAGTGTGTAAAATTATAGTGATTTTGGTTAAATTTTGGTTAAATTTCTTAAAATATTCTTAAGTTATCCTCGATTCGATCACCCTTCTTCCCGTATTGCTGTCTAACCGTAAACCTGCTGATTCTACTGACGTGGCCACCTGTCGGCCGAAGCAGCGAGCTGTTCTACTGATTGATCCACTTGTCTGACCATACACGACCTCATTCCACTAATCCCCGTCGCTTGTCCGATTCTAATCGATTTTTTCCACCGGGGGAATGTCACCAGCCGGCGAGCGTTATCAGTTAATCGGGCAAACGAACTAGAAAACCGTTCCGAATCGGCGGCTCATTCAATCCCGATCGCGTTTTGTGTTTGTTTGCGTTCTCGTCAAAATCCTCGTTTCGTGTTATTATGAAAATTATCGTTATTCAACGTTCAGTGAATTCTCTCGTCAACAGCGGACACTCTGTACGTTGTTAACGCGAATTATTTCGTCGTTTCGACTCGTAACAGATGTTTGCGGGCACCCGGGTTGAAAGGTCGCGCCAGTGATTGACCCGTTTCACCGGCGAATGTGTAAAGCCTGCAACCTCTCGTGGCTTCCCATCTGGTGGCGGACGTTATCCCCTTTCTCTGTTTGTCACCCTCTTTCAGAGGTTCAACCCCCATCTCCTCCTCGCGTATCGAAATTTCATTGGGGGGAATTAGGAATTTTCGATTTTGGGATTTTCGTGGAATTGATCGTTTGTCTATTACTTATCATTTTACTGTTAATTCTTGTTGTTGTTACGTTAATTTCGACTTTCAAAAAATATATATTTTTATTTTTATTATTAAATACAATTTTCCAATTAATTGCTCCTCCGTAGGGAAGTTCTGCATATATGCAGGGAATAGATATGTTATTTATTTTGTCAAACAAATGCCAAAATTCCAAGTCGAGGTTCTCCTTCAGTTTTTTTCAAAGAAAAAGAAGAAAAAAAAAATAAAGAAATGAAGGAACTTATCGAGGTCGATTGTTAGAAAATAACTGTTAGAAACTTCGTGTGAAACAATGGCTTGTCAGACTTTTTTTCAATTTTACAACTATTCTCCAGTCCACCGCCTCTCGTTGGAATCCTATTCGTTAAAAGAAAAAAAAAAAAAGTTTTTAATTAACTTGACTACACGGCTCCGAAACGTTACACGAGTTCAATTGAGAGCAAATTGCGTTTCGTTCGCAGACGTGTTAATAATCTGGCTAACGAACCTGACACGATCCAAGGGATTAAAATTGTAACAAAGGTAGCATGCAGATAGCATTCGTATCGTTCTGTTGCATCGTTCGACAGAGAGAACTCAAGACAGACACAATAACGTGGATTTTAATGAACATCTGTCAGGCGAATAATTAAACACAGTTGCCAAGATCCTTCTATCCTAAAATTTGAAGTAACTTTTATATCCAACGCATTGTTAACTAATTAATTAATTTCCAATTAACTGGTAGAGAGTGTCTTTTTACCTTCTTTTTCTTTAGTCGAAATTTCAGAATCGTCTCTTGAACTATCTCAAATCAGAGTTCAAGAATTCCCGAGTAATCAAAATCTCAAACTGTTGAATTCTGAAGACACATTCCAAGGATTCGAAAGATTTTAAATTTCGGGAATTCCAAGCTCCAAGGATTCTAAATTTTCAGAACTCCGAACTCTGAGAATCCAGAATTTTAACAACTCCAGAGCCTAAGAATTCCGAATTTTATCCAGGGATTAAAATTTCGAAAATTCCCAGGATCCCGAGTTCCAAAAGCTCGATATTTCGACGTCTTCTGAAAGTTAGAATTCTGAATTCAAGGCATTTTCTAGCCTTCTACGATTAAACGTTGAAGTGTTCAACAATTGTGCATGAAGAGTTCCTGTACAATTTGCATTGTTTACCGTGTGTCACAGTCAGACAACAATGTTATGAAATCCTGTGTGTAATTGCGAGCAACTAAGACGGGCTTTGTGTGTACTTGAACAATTATGCTAGAAAGCAGCTGAAATTCATGACAAACGTACGGTAAGGCATTCTCTAGACAAATTTAATTATTAGCCGAGTGAATGTAGAGCGTCGTTTCTCTCTCTCTCTCTCTCTCTTTCTCTCGGAGCTGAAATTTGACTGGCTAATTCAACGAATTAAATTTCCCGTCGTTATTAATTATTCTCAATCAGATTAACAAGACCTATTAAATTACATAATGGAATTGAAATCTTCGTAATAATTTTCCTACGTTACATCTTCCTATGTAAAAAGTATTTTTTCTTCTCCTCTTTTTTTCAAGGACATTTTTCATTAAAAATTTCATAAACGATATGGGAGAATTGGACTTTGGAATTTTTCGAGTTTACCTCTTTTAATTTCCTCTTTCAATTTAAAAAAAAAAAAGAAAATCTCAAACTAAACGCCCATCGAAAATGTCCAAATTAATGAGAGAATCATCATCAACGTCCACGACAACCCTTCGGCAACAATCCTAAAAAAAAATTAAATTGACGATTGGATTCCACGAGACCACGAGAAATATTACAGAGTCTCGTCCAAGCACTGAACGTGATTATTATTCGGTAATAATATGCGCGGGAAGGTTCATTCTCGCGATACACGTGCAAGTGGCAACTGGGCGTAGTTACTTGCCCCTAATATCCCAAACCATAATGCCACCGTTCATGATTTGTGACGTCGATAAATCCCCTGGAACTTAAGTCCCGATCGTGAATACGATTTACGACATTGTAATCTGCGAGGTGCACGGATTTGTAGGGAGGGGAGGGGAGTAACGCGCGCATCGTTGGTCACTTATGGTCTGGCGGAGGAAATTCGTTTCGATGGTGTGCAAGGACATTTGTTTTCGCGGCGCCGCTTTCGACAGTGGACGCTAATGAACCGTCCAGCCGGTTCTCGTTGAATTATTGCCTATTGATGGGATTAAGAACGTGGCCGACGTCCGTCGAATGTTAATCGATACCTTCCACTCTCGTTATCTCGTACTTGGAACAGGGCTCGCGTGATTTACGAGCCAGTCCATTCGCTGGAATTCCACTCGTCGAGCGCGTGTTATTTCTTTGAGGCTGTGGAGCATCCTTCGCTCGTGGTTCGCAAAATTGAAACGACTTGTAACGAGAAATGAAATTGAAACATTTGGAGAAATTTGTAACGAGAAAGACAGCGTGAAACTTATAGTTGTTTATTGTTCATTGATATTTTTGACGTTCCAATCCGGAAAATCGAATTAACTGATCCGTTGTTATCTGTATGTCTTTGTCTAATTTTATTGTACATTTGTCACTGTAAAATAACTCGTGATAAACTCAAGCACCAGAGAACTATAGATATTCTGTAATCTAATTTATTCATTAGAAAGTTCTTTAAGATAGTTAAGATAAACTAAACAACTCGAAAGATTTATCAGCCAGTTTTATCATATTATAAATTTCCTTATGTTCAAGAAAAGGGAGCAAGATTCTTTTTAACCAAAAAGTCCAGAAATTTGTCAGCCAATTTATATAAATTCCTTGATTCCCTCAACAAATTCCCCAGTCTTCAAAACAAAACAAAAAAAAGAAGGGAACAAAATTCCTTTCAACCAAGAAGTGAGAAACTAAGTCCAAAAGAATTATCAATTCTTGAAAGAGAGAAGAACCGACACCTTTTCGCGTCCACTTTGTTTCACGTCGATACGTCGTTTAGTTCCCGAGCTACGTGGCTTTAAAGTTTACCATTGATGTGCCGTCGAAATTCCTGGAAGCAAGCTCCCACCCACCGCTCCTTCCAGGAAATGCGTACGCGCAACCCGCTCTATAGTAAAAAAAAAAGCCGCTGACTCAGCACCCTTCAATGAGAACCCAGGTGGGAGGAGAGCTTTAGGTCAGTGAAGCGTGCGAGTGGGACAGCGCTAGCGAGTGCGAGCGAGAGATCAGAGGTACGTGCGAGCGAGAAAGAGGCCCGAGTGTGCGAGCAGGACAGTGATAGCGTGCGAGAGAGAAATAATTGAGGCATAGAAATGAGAGGGAGAGCGCCGAGTGTACGTGCGAGCGAGACACCGATAGAGCGCTTCAAAGTGAAAGATTTATAGCAGGTTTCACAGTACAGATTATTGGAAACGGGTTGTATTTTATATTTTTGTCACGCGTAGTTTCAAAAATAGAGGAGAATTTTCTTCTAAAATTTGGAGAAAATTTATCGCTTTTGCTAGGAATATTACTGATTGTATATTGTGTAATTATGTAATAACACAGTGTTATTTAATGATAATTATCTAAATTGCCAATAATTTAATATTATTTAATTATAATGCTGTCCTAATACACAAGTGATTGTATAATAATTTATATATATATTATGACATTGTATAATATATAATACATGTTATGTGTTATAATATTTGTTATAGTATTTATATAGTAAATAATTATTATTGTAAATCTTAGATCCAGAACCTTTCAAACTCTCTGTTCTGAATCTTAAGAATTCAGAATTTCAAACGTTCCCTTGTCAACAACTTTTTTAACTTTTGCCGATTGTTTGTCAGAAAAATGTGCCTGAATTTCTAAATTCTAAATCTCAAAGGTTCCAATAATTCTTCATCCAGAACTGTTTTTTTAACAGTCCCAACTATATTTTTCTAAATTTCCAATTGTTTATTTTTGTACGTACACTTTCAGGGGGAGGAGAGCCAGTACGACGTGGACGGTGTGTTCGAGTGTCTTCCCTGTGCGGAGGGTTGCGAGTCCTGCGAGGACGATTCGCCGTGTGTGGTGTCCTTGAACTGGCTGATGAGAACCGCCATCCTCATCCTAGAGTGCTGCGTCATCGCCTGTCTGCCCGCTGTCGCCCTTTTTACTTGGAAGTATGGCAACGTGAAGGTAAGCGGCAAACGCTTCTCCACAATCTAGATTTCTTTCTTACGCTTCGTATATATCTCACGAAAGTAATTTTCTCGAGTCACCAGAGAGAAATTCTCGACAATACTGGAATTAGAATTTTTTTCTTTTCTTTTTTTTCTTCTCGTCTTGTTTATTGGTTCCGAGTTCTTCTCGTCAATTGAATTCAGGAGTTCGAAGTATATATATATATATATATATATATATATATATATATATATATATATATATAGGGGGGGCCAGATATAGCCAAAAAAANCTAAAATAAATCCGTAATCTTTTTTATTATATATATTTCGTTTTAATTTGCGAACGCTCAACATTTGAAAAAAAATTAATACAATTAGTTTTTCCTTATATTTTGATCATTTGCTAAAAAAAAAATTGGAATTGGTGGGAAGAAATTTTTATGATTAGAAGACAGGAAAAATTTAATATATATTTCGACACACTTAATGTAATATTATATGTATATTAGATACGAAATGACAAAATATTAGTATAAAATATAGTACAATATACTTGATATGATATTGAAATCATATGATATATGAATATTGAACATACTAATGTGAAAGAATATTAAACAATATTAAATATTAAATTATTTAATTGTTATACAATATATTTAATGCAAAATATAATGTTAAATATAGTACTCTATATATATATTATTGATATGTAAAATATTACATTTAAAGAAGAGTATGTTCACTCGAAACGAGAATTTTATCAGCGAGACTTTTGTTTAAAATTTTCCGTTAATTAACAGGACGGAAATGGAATCCTTTAATTCGAGAAAAATCGCAAATTACATTTCGATAGGGGAATTCGCGAAATTGAAAATTGAAAAGTTAATATATTTTACAATGTATAAAGTTACCACTTGGGCCAGTTATGTCACTCACCGTGCAGCACAATTACTATATTACTTCCCCAACGTAGTTATTCCCAACATATCCCAGTTTAACGTTAAAGCTCGGAACTGCTTCCCGATGCACTTTGATTAACAACTTTTGCAAGCGCAGGTTTAAAATAATCTAGAATCCCCTTTGTGATGTCAGTCGCAACTTTTTTGTTTTTTCACCAAAGTCTTCGAAATGGTTGCGCAGTGGGGGGAATCTCATTGAAACCTGTCCATCGTCAAAGGAACCTCCGTTCGTTCGCGATCGCAAACTCGGCCAAAATCTCCCCTGAATCGAAAGAATCAACGTCTAACCCCCCTCCTCTGTCCCCCGAAATTAATTAACTCATGCCCGTGCTACCTTCTCAACGTTGCTGATTCTCACGTCGTACGATCCTTTACACACAGCCTGATATCAAATGCAGATTGCCCGTTTTGCATTGCTAAGTTGCGGGTGTGGTTCTGCGTGTACGTGAAAGTAAGAACTGAAGAAAGTGGTCAGAAGAACGAGCCGCGTAGCTAAAATTAAGAAATTTTCAGACAGGTAATTATCCTGCAATAAAGTAGAATAGAATTCTAAATTTTTCAATTCTAAACAAATAACACGTTCGTTTGAAAATTGAAATTTTCACGCGCTCGATAGGTGGAAATTCGAAAGTCGAAAGATTGAGAAAACAGGGAGGGGACGGGGAGGGACGTTTAAAAATTCGAAAATCGAAAATTTTGCAACATTCAAAGGTTGTAGAAACTTTTCC
Organism: Lepidotrigona ventralis hoosana; assembly: GCA_002806875.1. Classification (NCBI taxonomy): domain Eukaryota; kingdom Metazoa; phylum Arthropoda; class Insecta; order Hymenoptera; family Apidae; genus Lepidotrigona; species Lepidotrigona ventralis. The sequence goes on along the minus strand of NIPQ01091317.1, from coordinate 24,927 downwards.
ATATTCGAGATCCGTGGATTCGGGAATTTTGTGTAAAATTGCTTAAAATTTCCTTACTCTTTCCTAAGAAAAATCCTAGATCTACGTCCTGTCTGGCATTTTCCGTTTTACCTATATATTCTAAATATATACAAAAATGAAGAAGAAAAGGGGAAGAGAAAGATATTAAAAGCTAGCTGCACGATTAAAAGGTTAACCGTTGGAAGAGTATTGAAACGAAAAATTCCACCGTTTCGCAGCAACCGCGGGTAAACAACTCTTCCTCCGTATCCCCCCCGGAGAAAGTTGAAAAAGAAAAAAGGAGTAAACAGAGGGAAAAGTCTGGAAAAAAAAAAGAAAAAAACCCCGAGCAAAACCAAAACAAGCAATCTGCTCGTCCAGTTGGCTCAGGCTTTTAATTTCCGGCAACCAAACACATCCCTCCGCAACGAGTAACCGGTTATTTTCCAAAAATGCGAACGCGAAACGAGCAATCATCGTTGGGCATCGTTGGGTGTGTGGTGGTAGTTTCGAGGATTCCTCATTGGAAAACCGTTTCCCTGGCCATCGCGTACGCCGGCTGGCTTTTCTCTCTCTTTAATCACGCCGGATGATTGAACAGGACAAGATTCGTTAGTCGAAGAGTTTCCATTATCGAACTGGCAATGGAAAACGCCGGCTTCCTGGGCCAAAGTTCGACGTTTCGAATCGGCGAATTGTTTCCCAGATCCATTCGGGGATCTAATCATTATCCAACGCACGGGAGGAAAAGCTTCTGAAGCTTCTGAAGATTCAGTCAGTTCCGAGGTGAGAGACCTTGGAGTAAAAAATTCTCCAGACGTTTAATCTGAACTGAGTTTACACTTGTAAGAAAATATATTGTGTTGAGTACACAGGTTTCGTACCAATCGAAATATATTCAGATGAATATTGTATAATATAATATACAATATTATAATATATTTTATACATTGTTATATTTATACATTGTATGTATAATATAATATACAATATTATATTATATTAGGTTATAATACATGTTCTTTTTAGTTAAACATGTTAACATAAATATATAATAATAAATATAAATAAAATACAAATAGCACATCAATTAAATTAAAGTAACACATTCAACTTGTTTAGTGATGGAGTTATTAGAACACCGCAATTAAGTTCAGACAAATTTCAGGACATATTAAAAAGTGTTGTCGCGACTGACAAAAAAAAAAAAAAATTTCTCGAACGCTAGCCGAAATGACAAATTTCCCCGGGCCACGGTCTAACAGCAGCATCTGAAAGCAAAGAATCCCGGGCGTTCACGTTGTATATATTCTACAGCTATTTCCGACGGAATATCGGGAATATCCAAGGTGCCTAAAGTTTCCTTACGAATTCCATCAATAATTCCGTAAATTCTAAAAATTTTCGGCAACTCGGTCCGCTCGGTCCCGGCCTCCGTCGAGCCAGCGAGCCGAGAGATTAACGAGAATTGCTTCCCAATCGAGGTTCGGCCATCGAACGGTTAATAAATTCGGTTTAATTAACGAAGGAAGCCGACGGAAACCCAGGCTACGAAGCCACTTCCGGCAAACTACCGCCTCTAGTTGTTGCGGCGAATTTATTACACGAATCGCCCAAAGACAGGGTTGTTTCTGGCGGTTTCACGTTAGTTACTACATCAAGTGGCCTCTGATAAGATTTCCTCGAAGATTATTAACCTCGAACGAAGATAACATCGAACCACATGCACGTAGCAGCTTCGCTCGCTGGTAAATCTAATCTTTATCTAATAGTCGACGACATTACCAGACATCCTGTTAGTTGAGGTGTTCATTTGGGTTTGAGGTTAGGTCGTTTTGCAGATTACAGTCTGGTAAACTTGTATCTGATATTATGTAATATAATTCCTTTTTATATTCAGTTATATAAATATATATATTATAACATTATTATATTATATTAATATTATAATATATTTTAAATTATATGTATATTGATATTAGAATTAAATATTGTAATATAATATGATTACATCTATAGGTTAGGTTATAATCCAACGCAAAAATTATAATAAATACTGCAGTGCAATTTTTTTTACATTTAATAATAGTATAAAATAATAGTAATTATATAATAATTATAATATAATAATAGTATAATATTATTGTACTACTATTGTAGTACAATACTATATTATTGTAATATAATATATTGTGGATTATAATCTATTTTAACCTTCGTATCTAGGTATATCCAATTACATTATAATATAATTTTAAAAAATAATGATTAAGGAGCATAAAAAAGAAGGGATGTTGGAATTTCCATTTCATGAATTTCGTACAATATCTTTATTCGTAAAGAATAATCTTAATCTGTTTTATTCTAATTCTATGGAAACACAGATTCGTTTTATAAGGATTCCAGTTTTTCCTGTGAAAAGTATATATGTACACACATGCACCATGAAGATTTTAATCCTTTTATAAAAACGCGTTTGTTTTATAAAGAATACAGAATTTTTCATGGTAGCAAATCTGTTTTGCAAAGGATTGAATAGTTTTGTAAAAATACATTTTTGTATCACAGAACCATCAAACACTTTTGAGGGAAAAACAAACAAATTTGCTTTGAGAAAAATGTACATATTTATTGTACGTGTGAGCAATAAAAAAATGCAGTTTTTAATGCAAATGCATGTTTATCAAATGGAGAATAACATTCTTTTTACAAAAAAAAAACACGTTTATTTCATGAAGTACAAATAAAATTTCCTTTATAAAATTATTAATAAAAAAAAGATTAGTAGAAATAGTATAGCTTTTTTTTTACAAAAAATTCATTTATTAAAACAGAAACGCGTTTATTAAATGAAAAATAGAATTTTCCTCGCAAAAATGCATTTATTTTACGAAGAATGCAATTTTCGAAAACACTTCACAGAGTAAAAATTAGTAAAAATAGTGACAGATACAGTTTATGAAATCTTTTTTTATAAAAAATACGCGTGAGAGATGCGGCGTTTAACACAAAAACGCATTCCTTCTATGAAACATACAATAAAATTTCAAATGAAAACGAATTGAAAAAAAATATCAATAGAAATAATATTAATAATAACATAGTTTCGTTTATAAAAATACATTCGTTTTATAGGAAATATCTATTACCCTTTCTACACAACTATTTGCTAATTATTTCACAAAAAGTACACCATACATTTTTCATTATTATTAGAACATATCTGTTTCATAAAGACAGATGCAATTTTCCTCACCGAGTGAACACATATTTGCCTATAACTGCTTTTTACAAAACGACACGTTCCACTTAAAATCGCGTTTTTCTGTCTTTCGTTGAAGAAAAAAATTCTCTCAATTTTCAATTTCGTGTTTCTGCACCATCCGTCAGTCTCGAGTGAATCTTCTCAGTGGACTATTTTTCTGTCGTCGCGGTTCTCCTCGCCGGAAGTCAGAGACTCTCGCGCTTTCTCCTTTGAATTCCACCACGTCTTTCTTCATTTTCCGCTCCCAATGAGCGCCGACGATCTCGGGAACTTCTCGCCGCTGCTCGACGTGATGTCGAACGACTCGATTTTACGGAGAAATTCCTCCCGCTTCTCTCTTTTTATGTTTTTCTTTCCTTTTTGATTTTCTTTCTTTTTTGCAAAGCGCGATATTTTTGACGAGAAGTGGAGCTCTCTCTCTCTCTCTCTTTTTTTTCGTCGTTCACTCTTTAATTAAAACCTCCGATGCACGCTCTAATTACCGCTATGAAATATTCTCATACATGTTCATACAGCTTCGAGGCGCGTTTTGCGAAATTTCCCACCCATCTAGCGATTTATTCAATTCTACCGAGCCGGAAATTTATTCGAATTCCTTACTGTCGATCGTTAGCATTCATCGTTGTTTTCGCGATTGATGTCGAACGATATAAGTTGGATCGATTTCTTTGGTAGATGTCAAATGTTTCACGAGGAATGTTAATCAATTACCGATATGTATTTTGTAAATCGATATATTTTATGAAAACTCTCGAGAAGCAAGCATCGATTTCCCTCTCGTTGAACGTAGAAATTTGTTTGAAATTTCCCTCGGCGAAAAAAGGCTAATTAATTTGAGATTAATCAACTTTTTCGTTGGGACGCTGAAAAATTTTTGCTGTGCGAAAATATTCTGTGGAAAATATTCGACGATCATTTGGGGGGGGGGGGGATTTATTCAAGCGCGTATTGAATACACTATGGAGATTATTAAGCAGCTAATAAAATAGATCGATATTTTTATAGAACGGTGGAAATTTATTCAAATTCTCACTGGATATTCCACGACGGATGATAGGTTAGGAAATAGATAATAGATAATAAAACAGATATAAAAACAGAAATAGATAATAAAACAGATCAGTGTTTTTATAGCATAGTAATTTATTCAAATTTTTGCTGATTAAATTTATTGCTCAGTAATCTGTCGGTATTTCTATGAGAAATATTGAGAAACCGTTGGAGTAAAATTTATTCATATTTTTCAGTTCCACGAAAAATATAATAAATAAATAATGAAGGATATTAAATCGTATTAGATTAATTACTTCTATAAAATTCAGTAGAAATTCATTCGAATTCTTATATTGCTTGTGACTGTTCTACGAGAGAATATTAATAGATACGTAGATCCATTGATCTTTACGAAACAGTAGAAATTTATTTAAATTTAAATGACATGACATAATGGTGTATTAACGTTTCATTTCAGCAATAAATTTAATCACACGTTTCTTTTGTCACACATATTAAAATTTACGTTGTATATGAAAATTTGCAGACGGTAAATCTGTTTATACATTTTGTTTGTGGTAACTTTCATTTATATATAGAAGGAAGAATAGCTAAAATCAAATATGACTGAGAATCTTACGTTCCTTTATCCTACACACTGCACGTTAAAATTGAAAGGGATTTCATGCAGCGCGCTTTGTCTCGGAAATTTTCCATTAAATTTTTATTTGGGGGAGAGAGCTTTAATAAAAGATTAAAAATTAAAAAAAAAATTCCTAAAATTGCCACCATAATTTCATAATTCTACTCAATCATTGTTTGGTAATCTTAAAAAAATAATTTTTAATAAACTTCTTTTATGAATAATTCAATAACTTTTGATCGTTTAAAAAAGGTAATATTTCTAATCTTGATTAATAATAATAATAATAATAATAATAGTAATCTCGACTAAAATTAGATAAAATTTTTCAGAAACATAATTAATCACTTAGTGATTTTCGACAATGTTTAATATTTTTAATTGTAACGACTTTTCTTTATAACAATTATTTCATAAATATATTTTTCAACAAAACTGATCAAAATCTAACTGTAACTTAGCCATTTTTTCATTCCTCCTTTTATAGTCCTTTGCATTCATTTGCAAAGATGTTATTTAGAAGAAAAAAAAAAAAACAAATAAATATATCCATCTCGTTAACGAGAATACCGAGTGCACATTGTGACAATGCGTAGAGGAGGTGTGTGTTATTCAGAAACGGGAACGTTTTATTAAAACAATGCAATTGAAATATTATAGCCAGAGATTTACACAGGCACGCGCACGTTCCCCTCTCTACTCTAATTATTCTGTTTACGGTTCTCAATAATTACGTAGCTACATCAACGGTGCCCACTAATGTTTGCCCGGGACCCACCGCGAATGTTCGCTCGAGACAAATTTAATTACTTTCAGCAATCAATAATTAAACACGCGAATGAATTAATAATTAACAGCACGGCTGTTAAAAGAGCAAACGTGACGTTCCGCCTGGCGCTTTTCGCGTGATTTTTCATCGACAAATACCCGTACACATTTTCATATGTACATTTATTCGCGTTGTGTTTTCAATTGATGCTGCAACATCTATAATCTGAGATTATTCTTGTTTTAATTAGACAATTATCGTTCGTACTTCAGTTTTTGTTTCCTTTTATTTTTATTTTTTTTTATATATATATATAATTATATATAATTATATATAATTATATATTATATATACAATTATGTTATCAAATTAATATAAAACAGTTATCAAATTAATATAAATATTTTAGAAATAAATATTTATGATGTGTATATTTACGCAGTGATTCGAAGTGTCACTATATACACATGTGATAGATGATATACGTTATATGATATATGATATAAAACAGTTATCAAATTAATATAAATATTTTAGAAATAAATATTTATGATGTGTATATTTACGCAGTGATTCGAAGTGTCACTATATACACATGTGATAGATGATATACGTTATATGATATATGATATATGTACATTATATTTAATATATGATTTACGATATGAAACACGATACGTAGTACATAATTGTTTTAGTTAGAGAATTATCGTTCGTACTTTGTCAGTTTTTGTTTCCTTTTATTTTTATTTTTTTTTATATGTACATTATATTTAATATATGATTTACGATATGAAACACGATACGTAGTACATAATTGTTTTAGTTAGAGAATTATCGTTCGTACTTTGTCAGTTTTTGTTTCCTTTTATTTTTATTTTTTTTTATATATATAATACTCAATTATGTTATCAAACAGTTATCAAATTAATATAAATATTTTAGAAATAAATATTTATGATGTGTATATTTACGCAGTGATTCGAAGTGTCACTATATACACANCCCTAATGTCTCATGTTTGAGGAAGAGGAATCATTTACCAACGCGAACTCGCAAAGAACGAAACGGAAGTCCGAGTCACCGAAATTTCACTGGAAATTTCTTAAGAAACAGAGAAATGTTTCCATTGTCTGGAAAGTTCACGACCGACTGTAGTTATTTCTCGTCGAATACAATTCACCGATTTCCCGCTTTAACGAAGCCAGATCTCTTCGAGTCTTCGATAATGTGCCTGTTTCTTGCGTAAACTGTGTCACGGAACAGAGGAGAAAATAGGAAAGAAAGTTAAAAAGTAACGAGCAGTTGATAGAGAAACTTCGCGACGATTAAAAATCCTCTCCATTCTTCAAAAATCTTCTTCCATTAGCTTTATCCCTCCAGTTTTCAGAGTAAATCGCTCGTTCATCAGTGGCTCTCAGTTTACGTCGGATATTCTGCAAAGTTTTCTAAATATATCCCAACGATTTGTCCCGTTTTGAATTTTGAAGATTGTTCTCGGTAATTTTTAGCTTTGCTTCCTGATATGGTGGCCTTTCACTGATGATTGTTTCATCTTTTAGTAATTAATTTTTATATACTTTGTGGAAACATTTTTTATTGTAAATTCTTTTTGTATATTTCGCAACGATAGAGTGAAACTTAATTTTATTTGTTTAGCACGGATGTGTGAAATACAGTAAATTATTATTCTACTTGGATAGTTGTAAGAAGCGTGGTGCTGGCATTTAATTCCTTGGTAACTTTGTATTTTTTTTTCTTTTTTGTTACAGGTGGTACGAGCTGCGAGTCCGGTTCTTCTACGCGTCATTGTGCTCGGAGCATTCTTCATATACTGCACGGTAAGTAGCATATCCCCCAGAAATTTCAGTGAAGTTTTTATCGTACGCTGAGCTTCAGGTTATAAACACAACATTTTTATTTCTTCTCCCTATGAGAAGCATAGAAATACATGTGTACTAATTTTTAAATAAAATAGAAACGAAATTTGCTGTAACAGTATGTCCAAGGGAAACTACGACATTTCATTCTAGATTATCGTTCCGAACGTCCAAGGGAAAAATATTTAATCCCACCCTGTTTCCGATATGAACCGAAACGAAATTACATCGTGCCTGAAATTAACAGAAACCTAATCCAAACTTGACCGAAATTGACCCTCAGCCGAACCAAAATCTGGCCGAAAATCTAATTGAAATTTCACTCGACCGAAATCTAATTGAAATCTGATGTAACTGAATGATGTATCTATTTCGAACCTGATTTAAACCAAACTGTGAGAGCTATCACGTGAAACGTAACCTCATAAATTTCACTAGAATCAAACTTCAACCTAATTGAGTTGTAGAGATTTCTACCAAAATTCGAAAGAAAACTGACACTCAACGCCAGAGTCAAAGATAAAGGATTAAAGTATATGAAGAAGAGCCTAACCTAAATCTACTCAACATTTAAAATTGAATCGAATAAAAATCAAACAAAATTCCTTCCCCTAAGCAGCAACGAAATATATAAAACGAGAATAATAATTATGGATAAAGTCGTTTTATCTCGCATCGATGGATCGCATAATTTGAGAGCCGTTTAAGTTCTCATTGCTACACAAATGATAAGTTCGTTCGGAAACCTTTAGCACACTTGCGTTTCGTTCGACCGTGAAACGGATGACATGTGACACGAAAATGGCGGAACGTGGGCGATACTAGCGCCGCTCGACGCTAACCTAAGTCGTAGCGTGACACGGCACGCGATTTCGCGTTCCCCTCTGTGAAAAGTATTCTCTCTATTAGCAATTATCCTCATGCGATGCTATCGGCTAGACGAGAAAGAAATCCCCCCGGGAGTCGGGCGAAAAAAGAATGCAAAGAATTGGGGGTATCCTTCGTTCGTTCAATTATGCGAAACTTCAAATTACCAAGGTTAACCTTAATTTTAGAACGTCGGATCGTGAGCAATTTTCTAATTCCTTTCCTTCAGGAAGCTATCAAACATGCTTTTATTTGACATTGATGGTTTAAATGCTTAGAGCCATGTTTCACGTGTTGCCTGAATTGCAAATGTTTTGTTGAATTTTAATTTGTGAAATTTACACGCGTAATATTAAAATATATAAATATTCGTCAGAATATTATTAATAAATTCTCGTGTAGCATTATATATATATATATATAACATAATATTTATATATATATATATATATATATAGTCCATAATATTTAATATGTACATACACATATTATGTTTATATTATACATATTCATATACTTATGTATAATAAATATATATATATATATATATTCATTTGATACTATTGTATGTTGCATTATGCAATTATTATCACATGTTAGAGATATTTTACATCATGGCAGCTGTGTCTGACTATGCGTACATATCATAGAAATTTCCTATTGTGTGTCCAATGATGCACAGGCGAACGTCATTGGGATTTCCTGGTCCATGTCTGGTGACTTACGGGAATTCCCTATTATACATTGCGACAAGGGGATTTCCTGTTTTGTGCCCAATGACGCATACGCAGGTATCTAACGATTCGCAATAGGGATTTTCTATCGTACCGTCCGTGACGCATATGCCACGTGCATGAAGCAAATGTCACATCAGAAGCGCACTATTGGGAACAAAATAAGAAATGATATAATAAATGACTGCAGAGAACAAAACCTACAACCAGTTTCAATCTGCCGGTTCTTCCATAAATGAAAAACATTTCCATATCCTTTGTATCAGTGCAGAGGGAAAATTCAATTTAGAAGATGAAAGAAACGAATAGATTCGAGAAGGAATCGCGGAGTTTTCTTTGAGGGAACGTTGAATCACTGCAAATTGGAAATCAATTTCTTTGTTCCAGACGATAGTGATGTACCCCCGTCCGAACGTCATAACCTGCACGGTGCGTGTGTGGCTGAGGGAGATTGGATTTTCTCTCACTTACGGCGCTCTCATGCTGAAGACCTGGCGGTGAGTAAGAACGACGCTGCTTAATTCTACGTTACGCGCCCCGCTAAGAGATCCGAGGAGTGATGTTTGCTCTGCAAATGGTGAATCCGCCGCTCGGTGAAACAGTGGGATTCAATGAATATGCACGCTCGACAGGCGTGCGGAAAATTTATACGGTTATACGTTTTAATTCCGTTACTGGATCCCTAAGTAACTCTCGGCGTGTTTCAAATGTTACGTGTTCTGCGGACTGCAGAGTTGTCTAGCCAGTTTTATTTGAATTTTGACATTTGGCACGTGGATACGCGGTGAATTCGGCTTCGAAAGCCGGGAGTTAGTGAATCTTGATCTGTGATTTTACGCAAGTTTAATATTCTATTGTCAGGAAAATTCTTCTAAATAATTTTCCGTCGGCTCTAACAGTATCTTTGACTTGAATTTGTTAATTTTCCTTTGCTTCAAAATAACTTATTAATTTTCCATTAATTTGAACAGTTTTTCGTGACTCGTAGGAAAAGATTATTTTCAGTGTAAGTGATTTTCCATGATTCGTAACAATTTTCCTCTGCACCAAACGATTTCCCACGAATTTAAACAATTTTTGACTCGGGAAAATTTTTCTTCGCCCTCGAGACTAAAAATAATTTTCCAAGAGCTTTTTTTATGACTCAAATTTAGACGATTTTCCTTGACTCGGAATAATTTTTCCACGACATACTTCAAATATCCTATGCATAATCCGACGTTCAAAATTACAAAGCCTGCTTCCTTCGAGTCCCAACAAATGTTCGACAACTTTTCTGTCTAGATTCGATTTTCCCGCGAGTCAAAGAAAATTTCCTCCGCTCTCAACTACGCTCGCTCTTTTCAAATCTCGGCGTCAGAAAACTTTCTTCTCGTCCGATGCCACGGCTCACAGCGTCCAACCAATTTTCCACCAAGCTCGAGAGAATCTCCTCCCAACGATTTCGAGAGAATCGAATCCCACGGCTAAAAGTGCGCCGTCCTATCTCCATTCTTCTTCGCTCATCCTCGGCTCCCCGCGTTCGATAGATTTCCACCGATCAGCCCTCTAACCCCCTCTGGTCAGCCAGGTTGAAACGCGAAAAAAAACGAGGTCAATAGTTTTCAGCGGTCGCTTCGTCCTCGGCCAGCCTCTAACGTGTCATCGTTCACTCTTTTCTTTCTCTTTTTTTTTTCTTTTTGCGGGAGATCCCTCCCAGGAGATCGCTGGTTTCGAGAATAGTTACAGGATTTCCGTCGAACGTGGAGATTCCGGGACAAAGATTGCCGCGACTTTCATCTCTCGCTCTCGTGAGGCAGAGAAAAAAGTGTTCAGCCCCCTGGAATTCGTAAGCCATTTGGACCGCACTTCGTTTTACGCGAACAAAGCTCGGCCAAGTGAGCGTGATTCTTTCTCTCCCTCCTCTCTCCGCTTGTATTCGTCGCCATCCAACCGAGTGATAAACCTTTCTTCCATCGTGAAACATTGATCTGCTTGACGGCCAGAGAGAAGGGCGCGTTTCGATGTATTTCGCTGTTTGGTGAAAGAGTTTCGTGAAATGGAAGATGTGGAGATATATGAGACTTTTGGTGACTTGGAAATTTCGTCGAACGGTGGAAATTCTACTTGAGTCAAAGGAAAATTTATTTCAACCGTGGAAATTTCGTTCGAGTGATGGAAAATTCGTTGGAGTAATGAAAACTTTATCTGAATCATAGAAAAACTCGTCTGAGTCACACGGAAATTGGCTGGAGTTGTGGAAATTTTATTTGACTCATAGGAAAATTAAGATAAATTAAAATTAATTAGAATTGTGGAGAATTGTGCCGGAGAAAAATTTACTGGAATTGTGAAAATTTGACTCGTAGAAAATTTATTTAAAGAAATTCATTTAGTCATAGAAAAAATTTACTTGAACCACGATAGCTCTAAGTCACGAGAAAACTTGTTCGAGTCAGAGGGAAATTTACTTGAGTTGTGATAGTTTCGTCCAAGCAGAAGGAAAAGTTATTCGAAGCGAGAGAAACATCTGAATAAAATCGCCATTATTACTGCCGTAATTGAAATTGGCTGCATCGTTCAGCGAAACTTGCAATTAAACAATGAAAATGAAAAATTCAAATTCTATTATGTCCACGTATTTCTCTCCTTCGTTAAAAATGCACGTCTCCCTGTACCATTCAACATTTAAGCTCTCGAAATTACATGACAAGGATGGACGAAAGTTAATTAATGTTATGGAATATCGAAATGTTATAAAACATTGTCAGTTACACGTGACGAAATTGAACAAAGACGTTATCGAAGAGTAAAACAGAGAGAGAGAGAGAGAGAGAGAGAGAAAATTTGGAGCGTGCTAGAGGAATTTCTAATTATGTGCGCCGATCTCACGGAGTAAGCGAAGCCTGTACATTAGCCGGCTGACAATGAGTCGACTTCCGTTAATTATAACTTGGAACTTGCGACGAAGTTACACGTCGATTAAGCGGCAACTTCGGCTAAATAACATTAGAATGCCGGAAACACGGAGTGGACGTAATGGCGAGCGCGCCAGTAGACGAAGAAAGAGAAAGTTTAACAGCAGACCCCATGTAGCAAGTTTAACAGGAAGTTCCGGGGGGGCCCTGGTTAACTGTGTTAACTCCGACAACAGAGAAAAGTACATGGTTGACGAGATATTGGTGAAACTTGTCGGGCTAAAGGGACAGTTTCCCTCGAAGTGGAAGTTTAATATACAGCTAGCGGGTATTAATAACTTCTCCATGATCCAGGGAAACGTCGTAACGGTCGGAACAATTTTTCATGACTCGGGGAAATCTTTGTGACTCAAGATGACTTTTCTTTGACTCGGCGGAATTCTCTGTGGTTTCTATGTTGCTCGTGCAATTGAGACGAGTTTGTCTAGTGGTAAAAGAGAATTTTTCTATGATTCGGAAAAATGTGATAACTTAGGAAATCGAAATGATTATTTAGTCGGAACTTTTGTATGATTCAGGGACAATTTATTGTGGTATTGGAATAAATTTTTCATAATGAAAATAATTTTCCGTTGCTCAGAAAAATCTTAATGATTTAGGTTTCTTTGACTTAAGTGAATTTTCAGCGATTGAAGTGTTGATTATATTATTAAGATAAATTTTCCATGATTCACATTCAAAATATTTATAATTTTTTTTTCCTTTAACTCTGCTATGTTCTTTCGATTATTTTTGACTTTTCACTTACTTTACAAAAATTCAAAAGTATTTCGAATTTAAACGAAATCTGAAAAAGATTTTCTTAATAAAATATATAATTTATCGTTAAACATTTTTTTGAAATATAAAACCATTGCTAAGTTGCTAAAAGCTCAAGGATCGCAGCAGGGTTAACAGATTAATTTTTATAAATTTCGTATATAATTGTAATACGAAATGATTTTGAATTATTGAATAAATAATAAAAGTTGATTAAAACTATTGAATTCTAGAATCATAAAGCTGAACCAAAAAAAGTACATCTGTTTTAAAACTGATATTCAAATCTTGCTTCGAAGCCTTGACTCAGTTTAAAACATTATCCCGAAGCTCGTCTACTTATAATTTTAAATTAATCTTACCGGAGAACACAATCTAAATTTCACCGCAGCTACGCCGGGCTCCGATCTAATCCAACACACCTACCTTGCTGATTAAAGTAATCCAATTCTGATCGAAACTCCGGCTTACAATCCAAAACTTCTCGAAAACCCTCGGATATTTTCCACGGTGCTCGTCATTTATTTTCCACGGGCCGTTGCCTATATTTTGACTCGGCGAACGAAAAGTGAGAAACTCACGCGGAATATTAATTTAACCGGCGACAGAGCTGAAACAGAATAACTCGTCTGCCTTCGGGCCAGATTAATTCCGAGCGGTGGCGGGTTCTTTGACGAAAGTTGAAAGCGAGGTTGAAGTTGCGCGGGAAAATGTTATTTTCCAACGAGTCATAATCACAGTTTCATTAATCTTCATCGATACTCCCTTGTGCATATTTTCTGCACTTCGTTCGCTGCGCCCGAAAGTTCACGATCGAGTAATTATAGTAATTAAATCGGTCCACCGAAGGGCAACGCGTACTTTCCATCATTTTCAAGGGGAAATGACCGTGATTAGTCGGGCATATTTCGCTCGGTTTCGATGGATCATTTGTGAAAATCTGCTAGAATATTTGAAGTATGTCGTGAAAATCTCTCATTTCGTATGATTTACGGTTTATACTTTGGAATTTGCAGTTCCAAATTTATAACTTTTTGGCAGAATTTTGTAATTCTTCAACTTGTGAATCTCTTACAGTTTACAATTTCTCTCATCCGTGATTCCCAAATTGGCTGGTTTCAACTTTCAGGATTTGCAATTTCATCATTTACAATTTAGTTTGAATTTTCCTATTTACAAGCCTTTTTGTAATCTGCAGATATTCAGTTAACGATTTCGTGCAATTATCTTACAATTCACAATTTACTTGATATTCTGCAATTTCAAACATCAGTAACCTGTTTTCACATTTCACACTTGCCAATTAATTTCACCAACTGTGCTCAAGTGCCCGCAGTTTACCGAACCAAAAATAATTCCTCAATTCTAATAACTTCCTCTTCGATATGTTCCATCGAGGAAATTTCCCCTCGAAAATAATTCTCCGCCGAAGTGATCCGTCTGTGTAAACGAGTTAGCAAAGTAGAATAAAAACAAGATAAAGCAAACGTTCGACGTTTATCCACAGTCGGACACAGATCAAGGAGACCTTCGTTACGAATGTGGATTTATCAGATATCACTCCCTCCCCCCTCCTCCTCTACCCCCTTCGCGTAAACGGCTCTAACTTCCCTCCATAACCACTTGAAAATTCAGCCAGTTAGCCGTGTTTAATATCGAGGATACATTTATCTTGCCAGACGATTCCCTAGAGGGATGGCGAAAACTTTTCCCCTCCCCCTCGGACTGGATAACTTGCCGTAAGAGGTTCCCACTCGCCGGAAGGATCGCTTCGAGTGGTCGTGACAACTGGGTCAACCTGGATATACACGTAATTAAAGAGATTCCTTGGGCAAACGAACGATCGCATAGCAGAAGGGGGGAGGAGGGCGCCTGCTGTCCCTGTAATCAACGATTCCAGACCTGGCTCCCTCCTTCCCGACCGGGATCGCGTTTCACTGCGAATAGAAACTGCAATCGATGAATCTTATCCGGGTCCGGGTGTCCTTAATCTGCATCGAGAGCTCGTCGAATGGACTCGTTGAATTGTCACTTTGGGAGAGCTCAATCATTTGATCAGGCCAACGGGCTGGCGTTTGGCGACGATTGGTTTTTCTTACCGAGTTTGTGAAAGGGACTGACTGAGACGGAACGGGTGTCCAACGAGATTGATTAGCATCTCTTGAGGTGGTCTGATCGAGAGAATTGAAAAGCGTGGGAAAAGAATTTCAGGTTAGCATCTGATTCTAAAAGGTTTCTGAAAAGTGAAAGAGGAGTCAAAAGCCACCATTTGGATTCCCACCTCGAAGATTCAGCTTAGTTGGAGTTTGAAACTTAGGAACGTAAATCTTCATCGCTTCGACGCAGCCAGACATCAAAATCTGGCTGATTTAAAAGATCAGTATCTAAAGAACAATGTGACTCTAAGAATCTGAGTCTAGAAACTTATTCCCAAATCTAGGAATTTCAACCTTTTGTCACTTGGCACAGGTCGACATCAGAATCTAAGGACCAATGGCTGAGGCCTAAGTTTAGAAAGCCAAATTTAAAAGTCTGAACCTTGATTACCTCGATACAAACACAAACAACAGGGTACAAAACTCGACCAAATCAAGGAACTGTTGTGCAAAAAACAATTTAAGCTCCGTGATTCAAACCTATTCACGATATCTTGTTCAGAGAAAATGAAGAATAAAGGCCAGCTTGGAACAATCTTCTCTTTAATTC
Source organism: Lepidotrigona ventralis hoosana (assembly GCA_002806875.1). Lineage (NCBI taxonomy): Eukaryota > Metazoa > Arthropoda > Insecta > Hymenoptera > Apidae > Lepidotrigona > Lepidotrigona ventralis. The sequence continues at coordinate 9,354 of NIPQ01091317.1, read as the reverse complement.
TGTCACCAATTCTCCCCTTTACAGAGTGCAATTGTCAATATTAAAAGATGAAAGATAGGAACCGGGATTAAAAGTTTCCTCGCTCTGACCAAGAAATGAAAGGCTCTTTAACTGTATTAAATCTTCGACCTGTTTCACAACGTGGATTGAAGCACGATACACTGGCTAATAGACGTACCGTCGAATGTCCCCCTAAGACGATTACCAAAAGCCAGCCGCGCACTCGTGCGCCTTCATTTCACGAGTGAAAACAGGCTTTATCAATTCGTCCTTGTGTCGTTGCCTTGTGTATTGCCACGAGTGCACTCCTCTTGCCGGAAGAGATTTCATCCCTTGAGAGGTTGCATCCTTTGAACGTGCTCCGCTGACCAGAAAAACGGCCAAGCTACTAAATCTCGAGCACCCTTGCGTCCTCCCGATAGCAACACTGTATTTACTACCGACTATTTTAGCGTCCATTTGTGTCTTCTCGCTTCTCTTTCATATTTCAGAAGTCTCCCTATTAAGTTTTATGAAAGATCTTCAGTATCTTCAGCGAGTTTTTTTTTTCTTTTACTGTATTTACTACCGACTATTTTAGCGTCCATTTGTGTCTTCTCGCTTCTCTTTCATATTTCAGAAGTCTCCCTATTAAGTTTTATGAAAGATCTTCAGTATCTTCAGCGAGTTTTTTTTTTCTTTTCTGTGAATAGAATTAATTATATATCTGAGGATGATCTAGGTGGCCTAGTGACCATATAGGGATAAAATAGAGAGTCACTTGACTGTGGCAGTCCTTGGTCTGGTTTTTGACAGTGACTCTTTTCGTTGAATTTAGATGTCAGTTTGAGAATCTTGAACAGGTTTGGGTGTCTAGGATCAATTGAGGAATCTGCGGTTAATTTGGGAATTTGAGAGCAATCTAAGTGTCGATTTAGGAATCTAGAATTAATTTAGATTAGGGTAGGTGCCTAGGATCAGTCGAGAAGTCTACGTCTAATTGAGATGTTAATTTAGGGATTTGGAGTCAATTTAGATGTCAAGTTAAGAATCCAGGATCAGTTGAGAAGCTTGCGAATTTGAAGCCAGTTTAAAACAATCAAATTGGAGATCTAGGGCGCAATTTAAGTGTCAATTTAAAAAAGTATAATCTAAATATCAACTTACAATTAGATGTCAATTTAGAGATCCAAGAACAACCTGGGACCATAAAATTATGATAATTCTTGTGATTAATTTAACTAACTTGAATAATTTAAGTTTGAAATTTTATATTTATATTTCATTTATTTCTACTTTATTTTAATAAAGTCTTATTTAAAGACTTTCAAGTGCACAATGCTCGAAGAAGAAAGTTACGATTAATTCTTTTATCACAAGTCCACGTATCTTACATATAAAATATTTACCAATCCTTGCAAACGAAGATCAATAACAATTCAATAAAAATATAAAATATTCGACCCATCAGAGTTTGATAGTAAAAAATCTCACATAATATTCGACTAATAGTTATTTCAAGGCCTGTCAACTTCCACCCCGAAAATGTCCCTAGACCTAGTAACTAACCTAGTTGCAGAGCGACGTTGATTATTCCGAGACGTTCTGATTGCAGAATATCGGTGATATTCCGGGTGAAGTCGGCGAAAGCGGTGAAGATAACCGATGGAAGTCTGCTGAAGCGGTTGGGCATCATCGTCATGATATTCAGCGTGTTCCTGAGCATTCGTACGCTGGTTGCACCGCCTGTGGTTATAGTGGCACGAACGGCGGACGACCTGAAGGCTTATCTCTGCCTGACTGACTGGTGGGATCACAGTTTCACCACACGTGAGTGCTTTAACTCTCCACCAATCACCTGATGCATGGTCTCTCTTCCGTTAACCCTCTCGTCTCTCGTCTCTCGTCTCGCTCGACGATAGAGACGAGCTTGTTACTTGTAGAACATTGTCAGTTACACGACCGTCTGATAGTACTGATTTGAATTAATGCGTTGTCGGTTTCGAAGGTTTCAAACAGAACACGGACAAATCGTATCTGCAAATGTGTGTGTGTGTGCTCCTTTTATCTTTTGTTCTTTGAACAAAGCCGGATTAATGATTTTGATTGACGTAACTGACAGTCAAAGTTTTAAAATTTTATGATGTTTCAAGGGTTTGTGATCGACTACTACGTTTGTTTCAAAGATAGGAAATTGAAATCTTTTTCTATAGCGAAGAATCTATTAGACGAATATCGAGTGCATTAAATGCCCGAGTGAAATTGATATTAAAATAAAATAATAAGATAACATTTTACTCTGTTCGAATGTTGATGTAATAAGTGTTCTGAGACCTTCGAGCGGAAGTGGGACTTATCGTGGCGCTAAGTTCAGTTACGTTAATTCCCGAAATTCAGTAAGGTAGGTTAGGTTAACCTAAAACGTGTCCAGTTTGCTCGAGTTGAGTTAACAAACCGTGACAGGGCTGGCACGTGGATGGGGAGAGCCTTCCGGCAGAAGTAAGCCGCTATACGTTTTTTCCCCCCCTTTTTTCCTTTATTCACTCGCGTGGAAAAGAGAAGGAAACGTGTTACATGATAAAATATCGAATTTGTTCGCTTTCTGGTTTCGAAGGCGCCTGCTAGAGGGAGAATTAGATTAACCATTCTCCCAGCCCGGGGCGAAAATTATGAGACCATAAATTCACTGCATGGCAAATAGATTTATGATGGCCATTAGTGGCCGAAATTTCCAAAGTGCAGCAATTTGTATATTTTTTGTAATTTTTTTTTTAATATATATATATATATATATATATATATATATATATATATATATATATATATANAGGAATTTATCAAGAAGGAAAATATAGAAGAAATGTTTTAGTGCCACGATACTAGTATTATTTTAGATGGCACAATGCTTGTTTCCAGTGTTAATTTTCAATTTTTCCTCGAGATGAAATTCCTGATTTGTTTATCTGCTTCCAGGTAGTTTCTATCATACGACATGATCGATTCGCGTAACTTTCATCAGTTTATACCAGTCGCATAACTTAATTGCAGTGTCCCCATTTTCTCAGGCTAATCCCGCAATCTCGTCGAACAGATTCTTCATCGCATGAGGGATATTGAATCGTATATCTTCATCCCCTGTCACTGATTAAACCATTCAATCGATACTTCAATTACAAGTGTCGTTCTTGTTGCCTCTTAGCTGCGCAGATTCTTCTCGAATAAAATTCCGATATGCGATAGCGCAATGAATTTCTATTCGTTTTGAGAAAAAGAGCAGATAAAATGTTCGATAATTTCTAGATAATTTCTAGATATCTGAAGAAATTAAAAAATAATAATATCTAAAGGAATCTTTGTTAAGCCAGGTAGTTTCTCATTAGTTTTAAATTCATTGCAACGCTTTTGTTTCTCAAATTTACCTCCGTTTTCATAAAAGTCCATCCAATAATAGAAAATATCCTACAATTAATAAATAATCTCCAGCTTCGAATTTTGCCAAAGTTCAATAAACTAGAAAGCTAGATCTTCTTAGAGATTCTAATGAAACAGACATAATAATGTTGAAATCGTAAAATCGAATAATATCAAAACACGAGGATTTATTGACGAAAGATCTTGTATCTTTTTCAGTTTCCCCTCTATTATTTCGAAATTCGAGAGTCCAAAAAATTCCTAGCGTGAAACTAAATAATTTCACGCTGGACATTGGCCAAAGTAGATGAAAGCTTTTATTTGCTCAGACGTTGGCAGTATTCCTAGACGAGGGCCACTTGATAATCCTAACCTATATTCAATGAATCTAACAGGTCATTCTTTTTCGAAGAAAATTTCCAGTTTTACTTGGACTTGGACAAAAGTCCAGTGACAAATGGTTACCGACAAACGTGAAATAAATTAATCATTATCATCGAATGGGTTAATATCCAGATTAATATCTTCTAGGGGAAATTCTCTTTAAATTAAAAATTGGCTTTGTAAATTGATAGATGGGAGCGCGAGTTTTATGTCATAGGATACTGCGGAACGACGTTAACTAGCTTGAAACCCCCGTCGCGTGGCAAAAGTTTCGTAGGAAATTGGAAATTTTGATCAACGGTGAATTTAAATCTTCTAAATAGGTTCAAATTTCCCGGCGACTAAAATTTCAATCTCTACGAAATTGAAATTCCCTAACACTCGAGTTTTTGTTACGTTTAATACTATACCGTTTCATTGAAAAATTTTAACTTGCAACGATCCAAACACTGACAGTTCTCCGATTGCCCGTGCGTTTCAGAAAGAATTTTTCGAAAAATTAAAATTACAAAGTCTCTGAAGTTCAACCTGTTCAATACGCAAATGTTCGAAAAAACGAAGGAAAGAACCGCGGAACATTTTCGAAACTTTAAAATATCCATCTGAATTTAAATTTACTCGGCAGTCTGCCCCGCCGCTATTGCATCTCCGTCGAACGTTTACATTGAAAAGACCGACATTATCGACAGAGTGCAGAATGCTTCTTTAGACTTAACGAGTCTTTTGCAGCATCTCGATATCTCTTGAATTCGTTCCGACGCGGAACGGTATCGTGGGATCTTAATTTCGAAATGCAGATTAGAACGTCGTTGCTCGAAAAAGAGGATCTATCGATCGGCTAACAGCTGGCGAAAGACGAATTTAGCCGCTTGGAAAGCCAGAGAGATTTAAACGATTCCGGATAATGGCTGCTGATATAAAATGACCGCTATTGAAACGCACCTCTGGCTGCACATCGCGTGAAAAGCTTGCAATTTTAACTTATTTATCTTACTAATAGAAAAAAAAGAAATTAATTTCACTGCTTGAATAATGATAATGATACGTATTAACTCTTTCTAATCAGATTTAACAATGGTATTAACATTATGTATTTCGTTAATATTCTGATTGTGATAATAGTATTAAATTTTCATTGCAATGATAAATCCTAGTCTCGGAAATATGAATTGCGACTATCTCGTAACTTTCGTGGATGTTGGACGAACATGAATTATTAGTACATCCACAATATTTTACTGAAAATTGTCCAATGCTTTCGCCCCAATTTTTTGCCGCTTATTTTACTGACAACGATGATTATATTATTTCAAATTAATTGCAAGTGGCGTTATTTTCTGCCCGCTATTTTTTATAATTTTCAAAAATTTCAAAAGACACCGATCTACATCACTTATTGTATTGAAGATTGAGTTATTAATCGATTGTTCTTCCGCATATATCAACGATATAGTTGAGCCGATTTTATTGCTAATAAATCGCGTCGTTCAGTCTTAACGATTTATATGAATGCCCGCTATAATAAACGAGTCAGTTTTTGTCATTACCATCCCCGTAAATCACAGCATTTTGTTTATTAATTGGGATGAAAGAAAGGTGGGTTTCTATTTCGGCGGATTGTCTTATCACTGATTGAATTATAGACCGTCCGGAACAGACGACGATATCCCGTTAATCCTCTGTGAAATTTTCCATCGGCATTAAAACTCGCCGGCCGACAGAAATCAATCATTCTGTTCATAAAATCACGCGGGAAATTCCATGAACGTCGCATCAATTAACCGAATGATTAAGCGTCACCAGATGTTGTCACCAGAGAGCGCTGATCAATTTTAGTCCCTTCCCCACTCCCTCCACATACAGTCAATATTCTCCGCTGTAAAAAAAAAAAAAAAAAAAAAAAAAATAAATTAAATAAATATTCTCCGCTGTAAAAAAAAAAAAAGAAAAAAAAAACATTAATTTCAACGATAAAAATTTATTTCTGAAAAAAATTGAGAGTTTCCCGTGAGATTTAATTAAATGATTCTCCTCTGTTTTTATTGTCGTTATCAATTATTGTCACTGGTTTAATTAATATTAGAATAATCGACAAATATTTAACAGTAGATTCTATTTTGTTTCAAATTAGCATTTTAGTTCAATTACGAAAGGAAGAAAGTTGAACTTGTAACCTTTTTGAGATATCTCAACAATTCGAGGTTATCATACTTTCGAGTACAATCGTCGAGTGTAATATAACTTTTCACAATCTCAGTTAGTCTTTGGATCTTTTTATTCTTCTTAAATTGTCATTTCCATCAATCTAAGGAATCTGGGGGATACGAATTCGCCATTTAAAATACACTAGATCCTATATTGTATATTCTATAGTCTGTATTCTAGTATAAAAAGAATCCATACTAAACCCTAAAACTCTTTGCTTAATTTTTAAATAATTGATTTGTAATTTTTAGGCCATTTAAATTTAGGTTAGTGTTACTTAAAATATATCCAAAGGAAAGTTACTAGATTTGTATTATATAGTAAGCTTNGGGGGGGGGGAAGTTGAGAAATTAGGGAACTGATAGTTTAGATAGTATAGATTATTCTAAAAAGTTAAAGAACTCTTAGGGAATAAATGATAAATATTTCAGTACCAATGGTGAGACGCTACAGAAAATTAAGAAATGGAAAAACAACAGACGAGGATTTATTATTTCGGCGTTTAAAAAATTGGAAAATACAAATTCCTAAATAATTAACAAACAAAAACAATAAACAATAAGTCTATTAAATCTCCGCGATATTGGAAAAAATTTAAGAAACGTTGCAGAATGATGTATGATGACGATTTAGTAAATAGCACGAAAATGGTAGCTAATTTTGCCTTAATATACCCTCGTGTATCTTAATATTTCCACCGGAAGAAAAACTCCAAAAAATTGTCCCTCTCCATTTTAAGAAATGGCACAAAATGCTAAATAGGTATCTGATTTTCCGATGAATTATTGTTTCTCTATTAATTTCTCTTTTTGATGCCCTGTCTAGTAACCTTGTACATTGAAAATTTAGCTTAATTCAATTTCTTCACTTCGGCGACATAGAGGGCTCCACCTAAGCTCTATGCATGTTCGCTTACGTCAGAAACTGCTGAACTTTTTCGTCGTTACCGGCCGGCGCATTTTTCTTGAGCGCATTATCGCCGAGAGCTTCCTTGATGAGAAAAAACAACCTTCTCTGAAGCTGTTTTTGCCCCTGGTGCCTTCTGTCTTCTCCTCATTCATAACCTTCGTATTTCTTTTGCTTTTGGGTTAAACAAGCGTGGTAAACGTGGTTGGGACTGTTAACGATGCTTGCCAGATGCTGGGTGAAAAAAATTTCGGAACATATTTACAACCGTAAGATAGAAGAAATTTAGAACAGTTTGCCGCTGAATTTTCCTCGCTTCAGTAATAAAATATTTCAGAACCAGGATGACTGCTGTTGAGTATTTAAATTTCTTGGTTAACTTGAAAGTTGGTTAACTAGGGGATTTCAGAGGTAAAATGGGTGGCCATGTTGAGAACTCTAGGGTTCACTTAATTTAAAAATGTTTAATTGGTTTAGGTAATTAGGTTTAGGCATCTAATAACTTCGGTTAAATTGCTAGGAAACTCTAGTATAAAAGAATTTAGGCAAATGTAGGAATTTCAAAATTTTCATTCAACACGAAATTTCTAAATTCTTAGATTCCCAAATTTCTCAAGTCCCGAATTATGAAATTTCAAAGTTGCCAAACTTCGGTAGAAACTTTCTCTAGAATAATATCGTTCCATTTTGGTTTGAAGAAAATTTACCTAAGAGAATGTTACTAGACAAGAAACTTGTTTCAGTTTAGGGAGAATTTGTTCGAAGAAAAGTAACTAAAGTAAAGATTGCCAGTTTTATACCGAAAATTGTGTGTAGACAAATACAAAATACCCACAAGTTTGTTGCTACCGGATTCAAACATAAAATGAGGCGTTTAAATTTAAAACTGTTAACCTCTTTATAAACGAATCTCTTTATATAAAAGTATAAAATATGAATTTGAATTAGTCTGCACAAATATCAAGCTGGCTATTTTGAATTGTGAGTTTTATTCACTAAGGAAATATTTATCATTTTATTTCAGTCTAATGGAACTGAAATATATAGAGAGAGGGGTAGCAAATGTATTATAAATGGAGTCATAATTCTGAACGATTTCGAACAATTGCAATCGAATGGAACACCGCTTTCAGTCGCCGCTTTTATTTAGCAATGGGAAAGCAAACGAGATTAGATTTAATAGATTAAATATGAAAATGAAAAATATCCATTCCCTTTCTTTTTTTGAGGTTGTGCCATTTTATTTTCTTGTCATATTTGTTACAAGTAATTCAGAAGTTCAGGAATTTAGGAATTTTTTTTAGATTTTTGAAAATTTAGAGATTTGTACCAAGCAAGATTCGATAGAAATTTTCGAAATTTTCGTGTTCTTCTAAATTCTAAATTCTGTTCTAATGTTCCCTAGGATTTTAATCGAATAGCCATAAATTTTTCCCCTAGGAAAATACGTAGACTAACCAGTTTCTGATACCGAATACAGTAATTCACAGATTAAAATATTAAGATACATCTAAACTTAAAATAATTCAAGAAAGTTAGGAACTCGTGGCTCTACGTTAATTTTCAAAATTACCAATTATTTTGTAATCATGATTATCGCAAGAAACAAACAATGATAAGCGGTAGATAAAATACATAACCTAAATAGCTAAATCATATTACCAAGAAGATGTTTCTGATAATCACATCAGAGACAAGACTCTTCATCTTTGATGTTATCTCTCTACCAAATTGAGCATCAAATTAATAGGAAATTCCACGTTGCCAAATTGGCCATTGAATATAATGATATTTTCTCTGCTTATCCAATAGATGACACAATATTATAACTGTGTAACACACACTTGGAAAACAATTTAACCAAGCCGCTATAATGGAACAATTTCGTTTAGTGAAAGAGGGAATCTAGGGAATTTTCTTCTCGTATTAATTTATTATCGTCTCAAGTAGCAGTTGTCGAAACAGTAGAGGCACTTTCATGATTTTCACACTGTAGTGAAACACAGTTATGATGATTACATCGCATAAAGTTTGAAAATATTACGTAGAAATTTTGCAAGATGCTTCGTTGACCTATTTTTAATAGGTTTAATAGGTTAATCTTAACCTATTACAAACCTAATCCAAACTGAATCACTTGAAACGGGTGCGATCAAACTTTGATTTAAACTTTTGATACCCCTGATCCATAGTTAATTCAAATTCAACGTATGAGTGAATCTAGAATTCAGAAACACGTGGAACTTGAGAAAGAAATTTTGATTTTAATGAAACAATAAGCTGCTCTCTAAAATTGCGTTTATTCTCGTAAACGTCATAAACACAATTCAGATTCAGATTAATTTTAAGATAATAGTAAAGATCGTTGTACTTTGTTCCAGTTGAAGTTATGTTCCTCATATGGGGAATAAGACTGTGTATCGTGGTGAGAAAGACACCGTCAGAATTCAACGAGAGCCGATTCATCTC